>PNEQ01003631.1:19825-34370 GCA_003012365.1 Medauroidea extradentata | reverse complement strand
TGTGCTTGCCGCTCGTGTACAGAAAGTAAACAAACTTCAAGAAAAAGTGTAAATAGCGGGAAATAGAAATATTGAGTGTTGTAAACAACGGGAATGTTGTACATAGAAACAAATTGAGATAAAACGGGACCGACAGTAATTGGTGTAATTAGCGGGAAAACGTAAAAACCGGTAACGCAAAAACGGGGTTCTACTGTACTTAGAGAAATGTACTTTGACTAAATTTTTTGACGATTCAAAGACGCATTAATTTGAACATGCAGACAAAGTCATAGGCAATAGCTAGTGATGAAATACATACAAAAATGAAAGAAATAGAAGCATGATCAGTGAGGTCCTTAGTAGAGTCAAGTAAACTGTAGTTTTTATTACTGAAAAGACATGCAGGCACTTATATTGTTCGCCAAAATATCAAACCTGTCTTACCACGAAAACTTTCTTAGGAATAAAAGTATTTTAAAACACATCACCACATGTTACACATACTATTTTATTTTCAGTATAAGCTTTACATGATTTGTACCATAACTGAAGTTAGTCATCTATACAATGTATGTGAAATATGTATTTATTTCTATTCTTTTACAAATATTTAATTACAAATAATAGCAATAACTCGTTTGCTTCTATACACAAAAGTCTGTTAACCATCTCCCACACAAGTCAACTGTTTTCCCAATGGCACTTTACCACACAACTTGAGTTGCCACCTCTAGCCAAGTGTGGCGCACTAATCTTTCACGACTTCACCACCTCGATGAAAACCAGTTCTGATTTTTTTAATGATGTAAAAAATAAATGAAAAATGTATTGTCCAAAATACAAGCTGCATATAACTTTCTTAGAAACGTAAGTTTTCTCAAAAACCAGTTGCAGCAAACACAAGCTTCATGTAGGAGAACACAATGTTGAATATTTTTGGTACATCACAGCATAGGAGGAAACTGACACAGTAAAATTGGTTTGTAGTAGCAAGAGAAGAATGATAAAAACAAGCCAGTCGAGTCTCATTTTCTTAAGCGAGTAAGCATAAAAGTACATATTATTACATAATACATAATATGTAGTATATTTATCAGCAGAGTACACACAAGGGTGTACAAATCAATTCATTGAGGCAGTCTGCATTGCAGCAAATATTACACCAATCACAGTGCATTAAATTAACAAGTACAGTATTTCTGTTTGAACTGCTCAGTTAGTCACTCAAAAATTAACATTAATGTTTATACTATAACATTAAAAGCTGACACTTCATATCTTAACTTGTACAACATGTTACTGTAGGAAAACATATATTAGAAAAAAATGTTTTAATTATATTGTAACTCGTATCAGAAATGACAAGGATAAAAATAAACAACAAAAACTTTATAGGACTGGCCAACATTTTAAACCATTCAATCAAAATACCACCTTTGTACAACTCACTTAGGTAGATAACCACACCCTGCAACTGGTAAACGAGACTAGTAATATTTATAATAATTCTTTATTACTAGTTTTGATTGAATCGGTAACTAAAAATACACTTCTTAAATACATAATTTTTTCAAAAATGTCGATTAGAAGAAGAAAAATAATTTAGCTATCAAGAATGCGTAGTTGTGTTGACTGGGGGAAACCAATAAATAATGTACACAAATGTTGAAAATACATCACACACATTGAACATGCAGTGATAAATTTCAATGTGGTGAATACACAATTACATATCACGTTCAAACCGAAGCAATGAACACTTGAACACTTCAAAGTCGAGATGACAGTAAATGCGAGCGACATGTGAGTTAAAGGTGCGTGGCGCGTTTTTTGCGGAACAGGCTGCTCAACACGCCTGAGCGCTTGTCCTTGCGCATTGCGGGCGCCTGATGTTCACTCTCGGAGGAGCTCTGAGCGTCACCGCTTGCCTGGTACGTGACGGATGCTGGCGGTGGGGAGACATATGGCGGCAGAGACGTAGGCCGCGCACCACCCACGTCAGAGTTCTGTAAAGACAATAGAACTTCTTTATTCAAAAAATTACTGGTAGTTCTGAACATTATTTTAATCTCTCTTTTGTACTGAAATTTTATGTTGTGGATTGATAGTGATTTGTTATGTACAGGATAACGGGACGGAAGACTTGATTGAGGGGAAACAATAGAATTTAGAGAATTTATCCATCACAGATATGTTTAAAAAATATAAGTAACAATAGTGTGTTATAACCTTATTGGATTTGAAAAATTACAAGACAGGGGCCACTTTCACTACAACTGTTTAGCCTAATTATCAGAGTTAAATGTCAAGTTAACTGAACTTACACATTTACTCAATTTGATTAAATCCAGCCCAAAATAGGCAGTTTAACTTCTTAAACTTGTTTAATACGCAGCAAAATGCAGCGTAAATCACTATGTGTGTGGTTTATGAGGATATACAACAGTATGCAACAAGTCTTGAAAAATTTTAGCTGGCCCGCTTCGTAACTTTCCCACCACAAATGTATGTGTACATTTTTGCACGTAGCCCCACAAACTCGCTCATCTCTACACCACCACACTCGCCTGTTATAACCAACATTTTTCTTTTGAAGTATTATGGCAAGGCTGATGAAAAAGTTGATATTTTAGGAGGGGAGAAAATGATATGTTCGTTTTGTGACACATTTTTGTCTGTCTAAATGGTTAGCACATAGTGATCTAAACAAAATAGAGCGACATAGAATGTTTCCAACAGCAGAAAAGTAAGACTATTTTTCCTACAATGTTTGTTTCTTTGTCGTAGCCTTTGTATAAAATTAATATCTCAACATGATCACAAAAGCTACAGAGCCATAATAAGGTTGCTACTAGTATTTATCATTATAATCTATGCAAGCCTGTAGGCAGACTGTTATTCCTTACATCAGGTTGATTTATATACCTCGGTGTAAATGACTACTTTAATTTAAAAGAGCCATAACATATTGATTACAAAATTTAATGTCTTTTATAAACAGTACTTACACTACACTACATGCTCACCATTTATTTATGTTTATAAATTCAAAGACAAGCACAGAATATCTAAAGATAATGAGAAAAAAACTCTTGGATTAGTAGCAGAATCCTGGCACCACCTTGTTCATACTTACAATTCTGCAGAAGTTGGGAACTTAACTTTGCTTGTCTTTGCATAATCTGAGCACATCTTATGTGTGTTTTTCTGTGGGCCACTATATCTCCAATTGTTTACTATTTTAAATTTAATTATTATAAGTGTGGAGAAGTGCTTACTTTAAAATGAACCGCCTATAAGTGTTTTGTGGTTATAGTGATAGGTGCAAATTTGAATATTTTTTAAACATACATTTATCAAAAATGTTTTTTTTTTTATTTTTTTATTTCGTAAATATAATTTCCAGTGCTTAGGCGAAAGGAACCCATGTTAGATAACAAAATTATTTATGTGGTAAAACTAAAAGTTCTTAAACAAAGTTGGTAAATACAGAGGTAAAATTTTAACTTTGTTTAGTTAAACAGAGTTAAACGAAACAGTGGCGAAACCAGCCCTAAACTATAGCACTTGGATTTCCATTGGTACTGTTTACATTACCAACAGATATTACAGTCAACTTTCTCAGTTAAAATACAAAGCTTTGTTTCAAATTAAATAAACTAATAACCCATCATCTCAGTTATGAATAAACTCATCAAACCGAAAACAATTTACTTGTTTGGATTCAGAAAATTGTGTTAATGTCAAAACCTTAACGACATGTATAGAATACATTAAAATGGCCACCAACTTAAATTTACGCCTTACAACCCAAAATTTTATCAGCCACCTTATATTTAAAATTTCATTCTGAACAACTATGCTAATGTTTTTTTCATCCAGAACGGCTTCTGAGATAATGGTATAATGTCAAAAATCTGTCAAAAAGTAGAGCATTTTCAAAATACTAGTAACCAAAATTTTATTTTATTGGCAATATACTCTCTAAACAATCTCCATCAAGGTTTTTTTATAATTATCAACTATTTTCACAAGTGTAGGTTTACTGTTTTACACAGTAGTAATGATGAATGATAAAATAAGCTTTAGTTTTTAATTTGTAAACAGCGATTTTATTTAATATGAAAATAGAAATACCAAACCCAAAAGATGAAACAGTAAAATGCACGTCAATAAAGCTGTTACGTGACTTTTTTCTCTACAGACACAGACACGCTCACTGTGTCACAACACTGCATAATTCAAGTATATACAGAACAGAAGTATTGTGTTTTACAAAGATAGAAGTTAAGAATTTAAGCTGCAGTTCGAGAATATTTTATACCAGGAACTACAACTTGACATATATATGGAAATGCTCGGTAAACACACTACCAAGCTACCAAAAATAAGTGATGTAGCACAAGATTTGAGCTAGGGGAAGACACAATTTATAAATGGGTAAAGCATGTAAAAACCACCTCAGCATTCACCTTTCAAATTATTTACTCATTTAAAATGTTTAAATTATGGTAATAAGATTATGCTAGATGCTAATTTGACTTTTTTTATAATTCACAGTCCTACTTTTAACTTATTTTGGAATATCTAAGCTAAAACAAGTTTTACTGTATTCATTGACTGAAGACCTTTGCAAAATTTTCTTTATGAATTATATTCTATTTTTCTTGAAGTGGAGTAGAACTGGGTAGATGCTTGCCTTTGGTTACACCTTGCCAAGCCATACGCTCAGGCAAAGAATTTTGTGCCAAAATTTAGTGGTTTGTTCTTAAAAGAAAAATGCAAAAATAAGTTTGAACTATAGATATTTTTTTGACAAAGGTATTCTACTTTTTTCCCTTGTGAGCTTCAAGAAAGACAGCTTACAACGAGGGTAGGCAGCTGTGTGTTATTCAAGGCCTTCTGTGTCTTTCTGACAATTTTCCAAGTGTAAACAGTTAGTTGTAATTACAGTAGCAGCCAAATTGTATATTTTCCACTCATTTTAAACTAAGAGAACAGTTATAATAGCTTTATAAAACATCAGAAAATAATTAAATTACCTGTCGCGCTAGTGAGCCGCCAGTGTTCCCGTACACTGAAAAAAAATTTTAATATTACTAGACATAGCTTCCACACATAAATACCCAGTTCAAATTTTAATAACAAGAGAAGCAAATAAATAAATAAATGTACACATACAGTATACTCCATATTACATTCCACATCACAGGTAAATTTAAAATAAAGAACCATGCAATGCTAAAATATAAATTAACGGAGAAAGCAATGTCAACATCGACTATAAACCTTGGAGAGTTACACGAAGTCAGATGTTACATGAAAGCTATTCCATAATTAACCTCTGAGTGAATGGTAAAATAACACATTGGTCTAAGTGAATCAGCTGATGATAGCCTGCCACTACATGTGACTCAAAATCTTACAGCAAAAGCACACACAAGGCAACATGTACAATTTTTCACTACTCATTACAGTGTAAACATGAAACCAGGGGTGGATCCAGGGGGCCTGCTTCCCCCTCTCCTAATTGACATGTTATGTCTAGTTTATTCTAGTTACATTCTACAGTATGTATAATTTATACTTAAAATATAAAAATATTTTTCAAGAGGTATATTCAATATTTTGTTTAGGAAATGTCTTAAATAGTACCATTTTCCATTTTGCACATTAAATACTACATTTTTCCATGACGTATACAATATTGACTGAATACCTCAGCAGCAACATTATTTAATTAGGGTTTTCAGATGCTGGGGGAGAAAAAAAATTTATTTAGGCTGCAACTACCGGTATTTAGAAATAGTATATAGAAAAAGCAGACATTGTTTTGAAAAAATACATGAAAGTATGTACAGTAAATAAGATTTTTTTTAACCAAGTAATCTACATGATTTTGGAATAGCCCACATATTACACACAAATTGATCAATCTAAATTAATGTTACACTAATTATGACCGATACAATTTTCACACCAACTGCCAAGAACAATGTGCAAAACAGGGAATCTGAAACAAACACATCTCATACAGCAACAAAGATCCCTCAAACAGGTTAGCTTTCCCCACAATGAAGCATGCAAGCACATACAGTACCCCTCGTGCATCCAACACACCACAACATGCCCTGAACATGCTATATTTGCCATGCAGGAGAAACCAAGTACGACGGAGGCAAGGGTACTGTTCCTCTACAGTAAGTATAATTTTATACAACTGCACTCAATGTTTTCTTGAACGCATACTCAATTCACTAAAACTTCACCCACTGTAGCTAACAAATTGATTTTAGTTGCTTGCTAAAGTAACCAATCTGTTCCCCAGAATATAACTGAGTAGCAAACCATAGTCTTTTAATGGTGTTAACAGTACAAAAGATGTAAGCAATAAAAAAATTATAATACTCACAGCTATATGCAAGAATTCTTTAGCACACGTTAAACATGTTGTTAAATTGTAAAAATATTATAATGTGTTAAGAACTAGTAATCAATAAACAATATGTATGTCATTATAGTCAGGTTTTATCACAAACTGAAAATCAGTGATACAAACTTATAATTTTGAAATCTTTAAATGAGCTGACAAGCATGTCAGTATCTTATGTACACGTATGCAGACCATCGCAAAATAAAAATCAAAATGTAACTGGTTGAACTGAACAACCATGATTGGACAAGAGCTGGAAAAGATGCAAGTAAATGAACATCAAAGGACTGAAGGAAGGTGAATGAGATTCCTAGCGTAGAGCACAACACATGACACACGTGTGGGAACTGTGTACAAAATACTGCTGACTCCCTGTGGTTGGACAACCTCTTGTACACTCTTACTGTCACGCCCCTTAAGTTTAACTGACAGCAGCTTGGCATTTGGTATTGTGTGAAGTATCTGATTAGGGAACTCCTGGGTCAGATGGGTACAGCAAATTGCATGGGAGCCTGGCTGTGAGGTGTCTGAAGCTGTGTGGTGCTTTAACAAGGTTGTATTAGCACCATTACTAAGGAGTTTGTATCACTGACAAGCTAGGCTCTATTTGTTAGAGGTAAAGTGGGACTCAAGCTACAACTGGAGAACAGGAGGCAATCTGATACATTTACCCAAGAGGAACCTCTGTGGCTACGTGGTGCCTGTGCCAGAGGGCAACATTGTCTAAACTGGCAGAGTGGTTCGTTTGCCGGGGCATTCCCTATGTGGTAATGTGGTGCACCTACAGAGGCCAAGGAATAATCCACACAACCAAGGACCTACTTATTTAGTAGCAGGGTGTCTACCGATTGTGAAAGTAAAAATTAATGATTTTTAGTGACTTTTTCTTGAAAAACTGGTAAAATAGAATTGATAAATGTTTTTTTTTTTTAACAAGTGCAACAAGGCCGACCATTTTTATTATGTTTCCTCCAACTGCTGATAGCGCGAATCATATCCAATTTTAAAATGTGCAATTAATATATACCTTAATTTAAGTTGTCTTTATGAAGATGACTATGATAAATATATATTCAAACTAATTATTTGGTTTACTTGCACATTGCACGACAAATACTAGTAGTGTGAATATGCATGTTTGACAAATGATTCAACAAGAATCAAACACCCGAGAATAATTTTAGTGACTTTTACCAAAATATACTTCAAATTAGTGACTATTGTGGGACTTTCGTGACCTTTTTCACAAATCGTGACTTTTTCGGAACTTTCGTGACTTTAGTGACCTAGTAGACACCCTGAGTAGTGATGTGCTTAGTCCGGAATGGCATCTCTGAGGCAACGCAAGTAACCTGCCACGTGGTCTGAGCTTTGTTAGGATTTCAGTTTGTGTTTTGGTCGGTAGATTGTCTGGCCAATGGCAATATCTGCCAGAGAGGCTACCAAAGGAAGCTTGGGTGTTTCTTCGACAGTATTCCCGTGATCCTGTCAGACCTCTCTCATGTGCTACACACCCATCAATGAATCCGGCTACAACCTGGGTGGCACCAGGTGCAACACTAGCTGTGGGTCTTACAGCAAGGGTTCCAGTAGAGTAAGCTCAACTGATAAAGGGTGCAAGCCAGCATACTGGCAAAAACAAAGGGCTACAATTTACAGAAGAGCCAACCCTGTATTAAGGAGAATGGTGTGCTCATGTCCTACAGTTACCAGCTTTTTCGCACTACTAGCTCCAGGATGGGTCATTATTCACACATGGACAACATGTGGATGTTACTGTTGACAGACAGGTTGTCTCAAGGTACCCACATTTTGCAATCCTTGCCATCCGCTACTGCTCTGCACTTAACTCATATAACATCTAACCAGAGCTCAAGACCTCAATGTTAGCACCGACAAAAATCAATTCACCACTAATTGCTTTTCGAAAAGAATATACTGTAGATATTTTTAACAGTTATGATCCACACAATAGTCTTTAATTTCCTAGATAATCACAAGCATTGATATACTTTGACTTCTGCTGCAAGATACAAGGCCTATTCTGTTTCGTGTAAATTTAGTAAAATTTGACAGCTACTTATGGGCAAAAACTGCTAAAAATTTTGCAATATTTGTCATAATTCAAAACAAAATTTACAGTAAAAATTATGAAATGGGCATTTCATGTTCACTGTGTAGCTCAAAATGCACATCATGTTCATTTTATAAAAAAATATCATGCATTGTGACATAAACAGTAGTACAAAATATTAACAATTATTGCTCGTATGTAGCTGTCAAATTTTAGTGAAGAAATACAAAACAGAGGTTAATGCAAAGTATAAATTCCTGAACACACACAACTGTGCGTAAACATGTCTTGTAATTGCCTCACCAGTGGATGTACAGAATAATTTCTGTACTGTATTTAAAATATTTTTTTCACTTACACAAAATATTGTGATACAATATAATCCAGACAGAAATACATAAGTACTTACAAATAGTACTTGGTAAGAATGCATAAAAAGTAACACAATGGCAAATTTTTCAATGATGTGACGTTTATCTGCATTTTTGTGTATTCTTACAGTAAGACTCTGCAAGCACTTGCACAACTGTCTGAATTATATTGTAATTAGTAGCTTAGTGGCAGATTCCTACTTTTCTCTTTATTGACATCCAAAATATTCACCCAAAATTTTATTTTGTACAACTGGATCACATTTCATGCTCAAGAACTACACATATGTGTATGCAGGTTTTAAATGGGTAGCTGTCTTACACATTACAGCTCCTTGCACTTACGCAAGAATGGTTACACGTTACGCAGAGAGAACTCCTGCCATGCAGTGCGAGGGCATGCAAGGGATAGCGTGCTGGGAGGACGGAGAGAGATAGAGAGAGAGACCTGTGTTGCGCTGGCTCTGCAGCGGCTGGTGGTGGTCTTGCGTCCAGGGGCTGCGGGGGTCGACGAAGGGCTGGCTGGGGGGCGCCGAGGAGGGCAAGGGGGGAGGCAGCTCTACAGACCACACAACACTGTCAGCCATTGCACTAACACACGCATTTACACAGAACTGCTGCAGACGCGCAGCGTAACTTCTTATACTAGGCTGCTACGTCACAAGTCAAACAAAATTAAACATGCAGAAGAAAATTAATTTAAAAAATATGTATCTATGATATAAATTATAATAAAATACAGAGAAACTATCAAATATGGGGAGTAACTGAAACAATAAATTTTAACAGAATTTTGAAGCATTAAGAAACTACTGTACGGACATGTAAACTGCAACAAAATTAACATTATTTTTAATTGGAGGATTTTTCATAACTACGCACTGCAAATTATACAATAATAACTATAAATTAACAATTGCATAGGTGTAAATTGGCAACACTGCTACACATTTTCACAATAGTCTGGATGTTGGGCAGTTGATAGTCACTGTACTTTCACAGTTGGCTATTTGAATCTTATGTTTCTCTTTATATGTGTGTACCTAGTATTTTCATTAAATTTTGTTTGATGAAAGTATTTTGTTAATATTTGTTTTGTATCACATTATGCATTGTTAAGTGTTGTACTGTGACATATATGACATATATTTACTAGACTAATGACAGTCACTGTTTCACCACAGTTCTACAAATGAATCTTCTGTTTCATAAAAGCTATTGGTTATTCTTTGTATTGTATAACATTATAATTGAGTTGATATATGTTTAAGTAGCCTAACTATTGACAAATATTCCTGTGCAGGATTTACTAACAATTTAGGATGCAATAAGTTGAAATGAGGAACAAAAATTAAAGAGAATGAACCCCTGAGACCCCGAGCACAAACGTACTTGATATGTAGATCCCTACGCTTACATAAAGGTAGCTGAAAACTGGTACAATACTTACAAACAGCACTGCAAACACCAGCAAACAAACAACTTGTGGGAGAACAGGAGTTCATTAGTAAATCAAGCAAAAACAAAACACTGCAACAATTACAAGGCATCACATGAAGCAGCTACAAGTATGTGGGTACATATGACAAGAAAGGTATTTTTTAAAAATAATTTATGTAATATTATCTTACAGGCATTATTAAATAAACAATGCACCACTTGTTCATAAAGGGGTACAGACAAATTTTTTGCAAGCACTGTAGTTATATTCTAGTTGTTTCGGAAAAAAGTGCTAACTACAGCATGACTCATCAGTGTTATTACTATAAAATCTTAAATAACTGAATATGGTTACAATGCTATTACATTTCAACTGTTTGTTCTCTGCAGATTTGTCTATTGAAGTTTTCACACTAACTCGAGGTATGATAGTGAAATGTAAACTATGACTGACTGAAGCGCTTACGTTAACCTACAAATGCATGTTAGGTATTTAGGCATTTGTGGAAAATTGGTAAAAGTATATTTTCTGTTTCACAAATTTAGTTCCCTTTGATAGCATATTGCTTCACAAAAATTCAATATTTTTAGTACATCTTGAAGCACCAGGAACATACAAGCTATGCAGTTGGGTGCAGATATTAGCACTGTTCTGCCTATAAACCCTCTTTCATCACTGAAACACATGTCTGCCATAAAGTACTGTAGATGTATTACAGTACTGTACTTATAGTCATAAAATAAGAACTTGATGTCTATGCAGTAAAACCTTGATGCATCATTATAGTTGGTATCGTCTTCCCGCATGTACCGTACAGTTTATTTTTGTTGGTCCTGCTGAAACTCCTATGTAAACAATGTTAAACTAACTAGCACATATCATTCTTAGATGGTTAAATTTTCTGGCATTGATCATTCAAAACAACTGGGACGTTCGCATTAGATTACCCATATCAATAATTTAACACCACTGCACAAATTTGTTACCATAAGAGTGTGGAACAATCTAAAGTTGCGATAAACAAGATATCAATTGTTTAGGTTCTGAAGTAACTTACATGACATCATATTTGCTGCAGATAAATAAATTTGTCTACGTATTCTGATTCTTAAGCTTGTGCAACATACATAGGTTGGCAACAGTGACCACATATTCATACTACCATGACTTGACCAATGTGGTTTTATTTACAGGATTGTCAGTTTTACAGTAGGTAATCATTTGCCGTAACTATAATTGAATTACGTAAATTATTTTCGTTTGTAGTTCAGTTCATTTGTAATTTATCAGACTGAATATGTTTACGACAACAAAACATGTTGACAATGGCTAGTAAACTCAAAAATGATTGAAGTAGGAAAAAACATCCCGGTGAAAAGAAATAGGATGCTGTAAAACAACTTAAGTTTCAGAAGATGCCAAAAACTAGTGTTTTATTTATACATGTTGTACCTAAAATTTAGTCACACATGTGTGCTATTTCTTGTGCTCACTGTCAAAGATTGACCTTGGAAATATAGTTTTTATTTAATTGGCTCACAAGAAAGTCAGAGGTTTTACTGTATTGCAGCTTATGAATAACACATGCAAACTACAACATCCTACAACTAAACTGAAACTAACGTAAATCAATCATAAGAATTATTTATAGCTTTATCAGGGTAAATATTCTAGTTTAGTTTCAGATTATTAAAGTTGAATGCATATACTGTACATGTGGTAATATACCTTGCACGGGGCTGACTTCCATGTGACTCCTACGCCAGGTGTCTGGCATTGGGCCGCCATTCTGTGCCGACCTTGGAGGCTGATACGACTGTGGCCGAGATGATATAACGTGTTCCATCTCTGGAGAAAAAAAAAAATTAAAAATTAAAAAAAAAAAAGTACTCTACTCTTTCCTTGGGGAACAAATCTCTACCTAATACACTCACAAATGTTTAGTAAACTCAGTGGTATCTCATCATAACAACAACTATCAATGGCAACAAAAATTATCTTTATAGCAGATTGTCGTTACATCCAAATAATTGTACATGTACATGGAGGGATGGTGTACTTATTATAAAGTTGTTGTTTCAGGGCAGGTGTTGTTATAAACCATACTCTTTCTAATGATCTTTCACTGAACTTTGCAAGTTAAAATACGTACTACTGATATCATAAAGTTAAAAAATACAATTTTTTTCTCAACGTTTTTATGTACAACACATCTGGCAGCAACTATTATTAAGTCCATATATTGGGAACAAGTTCATGTTTTTTTATTTATTTAGAAATTCAAAACTTGTAGCCTCCAATCTAGAGAACAATGATATAGAATTATGTCTTAAATACCATTAAAAAACTTGAATATTGTGATTTTTAGTTAAAACCTTACTTGGCAATAGACTATATTTCCTAGGTCCCCTCACTGCTTCTGTAACCACACTATTGTAACTACGCACTTTTAAAGTAGTTGTATCCTTCTAAATTTTGTCCAATTACAGCATAATAAAAAAACAACTTTATAACATTGATTGATACAGGGAAACAAAGGGTGCTAGGCAACTAATTACATCTTAAATTTAAATAGAAACATGTACTCACAGAGTATCATGGAGGTTGACAGTTACATACACGAAAAGGACGACACATTTTGCGCGGAAGCGCGAATCGCTACGTTTTGCCCCACATGGTTTCGTATGGCGAAGATAAGACAGATGTAATTTATAACATTTTTGTTCAAAGTGACCAGATTTTGGCAGGAAAGTCCCTCTATTTGTAATAACATCCCACTGACTAATATAGAAGCAAGAGGGTGTACAACTACTGTCCATCCCATGTAAGAATTCCGTATTTTGACAGCCGATGCTACCTATATTTTTAACATGTGCCAAAAACGTGGCAGAATAACATACCATTTAAAACAACAAGACGTGATCATATGACCTGATGAAGCAGTAATGGCAGCCCTGATCAACAAATCTGTTAACTTCCATCGCCAACATTGAAAATAGTGTGTATTATACGTGAAAAATAAGTAAGCATTTTGGAGGAACCATAATACATTAACATGGTTTTGTATCTTTGTCACTGTCATGTATTCTTAATCTTCTCATCGTCCTCAACGAGAATATACAGTATTATCATGGCTAACATACATAATACTAAACTTTATTTGTTTTGTATATGGTGTTACGTTGTTACATTTACTTACAATTTTCTTGAGATGTTTAACATTTATTAGTGAAATAGTTCTGGCATTTCATTAATTATAAAAAACATTTAATTTTAAGCCACAAGTTCTATTTTCTGAACTACCTACTTTAAATTTTGTTTACTCATTAAATATGAAATAAAAAACCTTACTTAGATGCAGTGAAGTTGAATGAATAAATTAAATTTGAATGACTAAATTGAAATATTTTGTTTAATGTGTTCATTTTTCTTCTATCTGATGAGCGTAATTTTACCTTGGAAGTAAAAAGCTGATCTTTAGTTTTACTGAAAAAAACACCATGATTACTATTATGTATTAAACTAAAAACAATGACAACATTTTGTTTGTGTGAAAACTGATGCAATAATTAAGAAATTGAATTAAATTGTTTGCATGCATCATAACTTACATTACAAAATAAAAGTCTTTTCAAAGTCCACTATTAACATCTCTATAGGTATAGCTGGTACTGAAAATTTTTTTGGACCGAACTGAAAATAAAATACTCTTAGCAAAAACACAGACACCAATCTCAGAGATATGACAACATACCCGTGGGCTTTGACCTGAGTGTTACGACTTCAGTGGTGGGAGAGCGGGCGGGGACAGGGGGCGGGGCTCCACGGGGCGGGATGGGCGGCCGCACCCCAGTCTGCTGGAGTTGCTGCAGGAGCCGAGTCTGCGGCATGAGGTCCGCAGACCTCGCACGCTGCGTCTCGGGGCTGGACCCTCTGCTCGAGGCAGAGCTCGCGTCCCCATCGTTGCCTTCGCTGCCCAACGCTGGCAGACGCCCTTGCATTGACGGACTCTGCACCACATTACTTGTATTACACTTTTACACACACACATGCACATATTTATTTATTGTCTCCAATGAAGACAGACAACTTCACTTCTCTAGCGCAGTAGGTCAACTCTGGCATTTTCTGAAGGATCAGGTAGATATACGAAAACAAATTACTTTACTGTAAGTCTAAATTTAATGTTACATTAGATGAAAATTATAAATTGTACTAAAAAAAAAAAAAAAAAAAAAAATTAA
>PNEQ01003631.1:9035-19725 GCA_003012365.1 Medauroidea extradentata | reverse complement strand
GTTGATTAACAATGGCCTTACTTCCGACACAGACACTACTACCGCACACCCCTTGTTCACACAGTTATGCACACACATATGCACATATCTACACATACATGCACAAACATACATACGAATGCTTCAGTTGAAGAACAAATCATAAATGTGTCATCTCTCACCTTGCGCGAATCGTCGTAGCTCATTAGTTGTAAATTAGGTGGTAGCTTCGCATGGAACATAATTTTGTTGACCCAGTCTTCCATCTGCCGTTCTGTGTCAGCTAGAAACAGAAACTCTGACCCGTCTGTGCAGCACAGCCTGGAAGAGTAATGAATATGTGTTATGAACAACACTAAGGTTTAACATATTTTAACAACTAACTGATTGCTAACCTATGTACTGTAGCACCCACTAATGCCATACTGGGGTCACTGCAAAATTTTGGAATGTTAGATTGAAATGCCCCGAAAACCATTTGGTAAATGGGTGTAATCATTGTACATACTGCTGACAAAAACATGTATGTACTTATTTCCTACATTGTACAGAACATAAACTGTTTGAGAGTTTTAATAAATTTAGATAGATGAAGCTATCTAACAGCACTGTCACTGTAGGGACAGTTCGTGTTCCAACTTGGATGCTATGGTAAAATATGTACTTATAAAAGACATTTGCTTTAATTATGAAAATGATTATTTATTTTACCCAGTTTTAACCTTAAGTTTCTTATGAACACTGGGAGGTTAAATATGTATGAGAAACATGCAATTATCAATTAGACATGTAGATAACTGATTAATGTTTTCGTTGTTAGTCACCTAAGTGAACCTTTGGTACATACAAACTGGTATATGGGCTCACAAATTCTGTCCTGTCAGGACTTTAAACTACCAGTTTTCTTACCAAATCAAAAATGAAAGTATTGATATCTTTACAGTTTCCATTTACTCATTATTTATACAACCGTATTACATTAATAGAAGATAGTGCAATGACGAGAATAGGTTTTCACTCTACCTATCTCCATGAAAAACGTTGTCTGGTGCAGACGATGCAGTGAGAGGCAAATATGTATGTACTAGATTAAAAAACTTTAATTTTCACCTGAACACGTGTTTTCTTTTGGTGTAGTCTTCTGCCTTCTCACAGCGAGCCTTGAACACAATTATGGGAGACGTAGCTGCCTTGCTGGCCAAGAAGTCGTCATGGTCCTTGAAGAAGCATAGCAGCTGGCCGCACAACACTGGTAAGGAATAAATAATTAATACACCTCAAAGACACAGGTAAGAGTAACTTCAAAACATTATTTATAGTAGAGAGGCAGTATTCTGAACTTCACTGGCATGTGAAGGTGGTCTCCCACACATCCTGGTTGTTTTCACCACAAGGTAAAATCAGTTTACCCATTAAATATAAGCAGCAACTAGTGGCTTGTTGCAAGGGCTACTGATTCTCAGAACTGTAACTCCTGATGCATGTGCATGTGCAGAAGACCAACGAATACAAAAGTTATACATGCCACTTGGTGATAAACTGCAACAGACCAGCGTGTCAATGGTTGTAGAGCCAAATAGCACACAGGCCTGTACACCAAGAACTTAAGTCATACCCGGCAACAACCCACCAGTCATCACGATTAGATACACTGTTGAGAAAAAAGAAACTCTCGTTATAACTAAACAAAGGAGACTTGGAATGTTACACCTAATGCGGAAAGTATTTCATGGTGAACAGTCATTAAATCATAAACCACTCCCTAAGGGTTTGGTTGCGCGTACATATTTTATAATGAAAAGTACTTAAAACTGAACTATTTTATGGTGATATTTCACTGTATTATAATGTTTTAAAAACAACTACCGAGACAATGTACATGTGATTCTTAACCACACTTGGCAAATAAGTTTTAGTTACCTGTGTAGTATGTCTTCCAGGAGCGAACGGGCGCTTTCTTTCCTCCACTCTGTAGTTCATGCTTCCGGTCCAGCATGCCTTCTATCTCCACGGGAGGCAACTGGTTTAACTGGTCCATTCGCTGCAGCTTCCTGAAGCTCTGCGTCCGTCGCCGCGTCGTGAAGCTTGGCGTCCGCTTGGGCTTCTTCATCTCCACCTTCATGCTCTCTGCACGCTTTATGTCTGCTGGTGACCAAATGCATTGAACAAATAGCTAATATATATAATAGTCAACTTCAAATAATATGATTACAAACATTTCCTTCCTGTTTCTTTTTGTAAGTGAGGACAGAACATTACCAAGTTCTCTACATTACATCAGCAAACTAAATTAATAACTCCTGATGTGCTCTTAGTTCTCTTTGTACAGCACAACCCTAATTTTATGAAATCATTCCCAGGTAACGTGACACTTTGTATAACCAAGACTCAACTTTCTGTCATAAACTTACACACTACAATGCAATTACTGGATCTTGAAATTACTAACAGTAATAAAACTAGCAACAAAAAATACAGTATCTGTAATGTATGAACTCACCCCTCCTCATCTGATCGCCAAAGAGCTGGGAAATACTGCCAGATTTCTGCAAAGGTCCTGGTTCTGGTATTTCCATTGCATGAACCCTGGAAAATAAAAAATCCTGTATGTTGTAATAGATTTTCAATACAAAACTGCAGTACATACCATGTACAAATAAACACGCACTTTTACGAAAATATCATTACAACAGCATCATCATTTTATAAAAACAATGTTTCAAAAGGAGTGTCCTTCCTACGTTGAACACAAAAACTACTGGCATCGTAGCAAACTACCTTCATTTCTTCATTGAAGTGTGTGTGCGTGCGTGCATGTGTGCGTGTCTGTGTCTGTGTGTGTATATACATAAATAAATAAATATATATATATATATAAAACACACACATATTCCTGGTACTAATTTAACAAACTACCCATGAACCGTGTGTTATGCCTATCGTGATGTAGTAGAGGAATATGAGATGCTCTAAGCATCAAGATGACAAGACAAACCTGTAAAATAAAAAAAAGTTGGCTCTCATGGAAACATTATTAGGTCTTGTACACATAGAGAGGAAATGCTGATGCCTTCATATCATAAAGAGGACGTAATACCATTCCCAACGTTGTTAGCTTCAAACTCAAAGACTGGTGGGTCACCAATCATCAATAAATGTGAATAGAAGATCTCCAGTGTCAGGCGGCTATGGAACAGTAACCAATTATAGCAGATCTAGGGAGTATGCCAGAAATTGGTACTGACCTCATGATGAAGACGACATTGGGGCCTGATTGCAAACACCTTTCATTGCACTACAGTATTGTGAAAGAAGAAGAATGAAATACAGTATGATAATGATCAATTCTAATAGAGTATCAACAAAGATATTTACATTCAGACATGAACCTGCGGTAATGTTACATCAAATTGATTGTTAACTTATCACAATGTATTGAGTTTGTAATTACAACCTCTGGAGTGACCACACATGGCAGAAAGAAAGAGTAAGGTGAGAAAAGTGAGTCAAGGGAAGTGTATGTTCAATGATGGGCAACCCTAGTTACACAGTGAACTAGTGACACTAAAATCATTAATAATAATCTCACTCACATTTTTTTTAGAAGTACACTTTGCCAAATTTCCCTACATCACTGCATAATGTCTATAAAGCAAAACAGCAATTACTATCACATTTTATACTATAATGAATAATAAAATAATAAATAATCCACTATTTACTTGCACAAAATATGTAAATGACTAATTTCGAACTTTAAACACAAAGTAAATACTAACCTTGCAGTGTTGGTATCTGGAACTTCTGTTCCATTGACCTCCTCGCGCGGGCTGCGAACTTCCTGTTGCCTTCGACGCTCATCTTCCCGTCTTCGTTCCTGTCACATTTCACAATTCATGTCAATGAAAAACTGATCTAATGACAAGAAGTACATATATAGCTCTGTATTACACTGCAAAAGAAGTGGAAGTATATAATAAATGAATCAGTTAATGGGGCATAAACTTTCAATCATTTCTTCTGATGTATGTTGAATCAGAATTAAACAGACACAAAAAAAAGCATATTTTTTATAAATAGTCTTCGTAAAAATATTTTTGAAAACCTCTATGCATGGATGCTCAAAACATTTTTCATATACACATTACTCACAGAAATCTCACAGTACAAGCAAAAAAGAATGACTTCAAATTTCAGATGCAGCAGGCATCGTTGGTCTTCTTCGCTCCTTCCCATAATTTGTGAGTGATTTGTAAGGGACAAATTATGCATATTTTTAAGGGAGATTGATTCATAATACATAGCTTGGATAAACGATTTTATCATGTCAGGGAACAGTAAGCTTGTTTTATGTTTTACATGCCAACAAGCAAAAGTATAGTTCATTTGCTTTTTTGGAGTCAATAGGTTTCCATCACTGTTGAGATCACCATAGTCACTCATCTAAGATAATAACTATATTCTTGTCAGCTGTTTACAGTTACAAAATAGTGAATAAATTGAGGTTCTAAAAAATTCAAAACCTATAAAACCTTTACATATTCCTTGTTGTGGCAAAAATGTTTATACAACCACTGTAACACAACGTATAGAAGAGAAAACAGATAAATCCAAACTGGGAAGGACTGTTTAGCTTAAAATTTGCACTCATTTCTATTACAGCATATGTATGTGTCTACGAGATAAAATAAAATATTACATATGCCACTGTGTTATGATTAGATTTTTTCCTATACCAACATTACTTAAGATTGGTATCTGCCAAACATAGCCTTCTTTTGACGTACAGTATTTGTATCGGGCATGGTATCAGGCAGATACATTGGTATTGGTTATAAAAAATAAAATATTCACATAATCAGATAAGCGAGAAGTGTAAGGTATGGTACACAGTGAATTTAGGTACTGTGTACATTTTTCAATCGACTGATAAATATCTCTAATTAAATTACCAGTAAATATGTGCTGAAGTTTTAAAACTTGAGCTGAGCTGAGCAAAGCTGTTACTGCTCAACTGGCCTTATGCTGCAGCTACCAAAATGCACTATCTTCAGTGAATTGAAAGAAAAATGCTTAAAATAGCTTCTGATTACATTCTGAACAAAGATGACATGAAATAGTACAGTATTGCAGTTACTTTTGTGTAATCAAAATAATCACAAAATTTTGTAGGCATTATTTTGAGTGTATAATGTGTAGTAATGAGGCAAACACTTTATTCATCTATCACCATTTTGCTTTAGTTCAAAAGTACTGTTATGGAACTTTTCATTCTCGTATCACGTATCCATAGTATTCCATTTTCTCATTCCGAATATTTTACAGGAAGCACCTGTTTAGATCCATCTTGTGCGTAAGTTGCAAAAGTAATTTGTTACTAATGTGATTATGGTGATTTTATTTTTTATAGTATACTGCACAGTAATGGTGAGCTGGAAAAAGAAAAAAGAAAAAAGGACATTGGTTCAGGGTATCAGAATAGTATCGGCATTGATATAAGGGTATCATCAGCATTAGAAAATATGGTACTGGAATAACGCTAATTATAATGGATGGTTTCTAGCACAAAATACTCACATCTGTGATGCGCTGCACCTCTCTTCTCTTCCTGGCTTCAAGCCTCTCCCGCTCTAGTCTTTCCTTCTCCGCTTGGCGCGCGGCCTGCTCCGCTTGCTGCTGTTTCTGGAACGTCTCCTCCAACTGCAACAGCCACACACACCCTCGTTCACTGCACACTTAGCATGACTGGTCAGTCCCAGCAAACAATGTAATTCTCTTGTACTACACAGGAATTAAAGTTCAGTGGGAAATAGAGCAGTACCAAAGTTACAATGCCTTTGGAATGTTTAGAGACAGTACTACGTCAAATACCACATAACGAAACTTAATAGATTTTAGCTCAAACCAACTCAACACTCCCTTGTCTTCTTACAATGAAACCTCTATAGTATAACAAAATGAAAGAGCCTGAATAATTGTGTGTTTGTTATAAAGGGTTCCTTTATAAAGAAGTAATTACAAAGCACAATGTCTTTATTTATGTACAGGACAAAGGTATTACTTTGGATTTTTTGTTATGAACTCAATATGAAAATCTTGAAAAAAAATTTTAAAAATATCATATAAACTACGGTGTGGACACTTTTAGAAATTCCCATTTGTCACACAGGCAATCCCACTTATTATGCTTCAAACAACTACCGTTGAAACTCTTCACCAAAGTTTTCAATGAAATTTTGTCACACTTGAATACCACCCTAAATATTAAAAAAATCTACTTAGCGTGAACAGAAAGCATGATACCTACGTACTGTAATAATTAGGTCACAGTACAGTACCTTGGACTTACAATATGTTTGGACTTGTATGTTTACATTTTTGTTTTCATAAATGCATAAAATAAAGTTTATTGAAGATGTAAAGGTAGTTCTGTAAAACAATATAAACATTACGAACATTTCACGTACTTACACTTCTCTATGTCTATGTAATAAGGAGTTTTTATGTCAAAAAGGCAAACACCAGATTGTTACAAGGAGTGGAAAATGCTTTGTTTTTTACTGCATATATTTTTATGCATACCATACAGCAGCTTCGTTATACATAAGTATCTGTAACAAATAAGTTTACTGTACAGAGATTTTACTGAAATAGTTATCTTATGAATTTAGCAATCAGTAAATCAATAAAAATCAATCTAGCTACTGACCAGCGTGATTCTCCGTAACGAATTCAGCTTCTCCTCTTGAGCTTCGATAGTCTTCTCAAAGTCTTCATGTTTACGAATGAGTTCCTCGACTTGTGAAATTGACTCGCCTAGTTTCTCATCGTGAAGAACCGGTTCTCGAGACACAATCCAATTCTCCAGAAGATCTGCATCCCGTTTGAAAATCTAACAAAACATGGAACACCTAATTACATTACAGCAGCTAAAACAAATATATGTAGATTGCCCTCTTTGACACATGACTACAAATTACAATAATCTCATAAAGCCAAGAGTATAAAAGAAATAATGAATGGAGAGTAAGTAATAATCAAATCACTTAAACAAAATTATTACCATTGTTCAAGAAACAATAGTGATGGATGTAGGTTTTGCTGACTCATATGTGAAAACTTTATTTCTTGCCATCGTAATATCAAGAATAGGAAAATGTATAAATACAGTTACTGCTGTGTTGTTAGTTCATACACTAAACTGAGGTTCACCTTCCCGCAATGCTCAGAATAAACTGTGGAACTTTCTAGAGACAGCCGGCTCAAGTTGTACAAACCTGCGTGTCTAGATTTTGCTCGTAGATATTCTTGCGTTTTTCCCATGTTTCGTTCAGGAACTGCCTCCTCTGCTCAAGAATGGCGATTTTGTCCTGAATATCATTCGCAAGGAAGTGGCCCTAAAACAAGCATGAGGCCTATGTTTCAAATGCACGCTCAGTTAACACAATGTATATTTTATACAATTTTTGAGATCTTCCTTCACTTAATCAGAAAATATCAGTTGTATTATGAAAATAAAAACAAAAATGTAGTATTTAAATTTTATTTTTTGTCTCGCCAATACATTTTTTACAATCCAAATAAGTACCAGAGAAGAGAAGTAGGCGTACCTGTGATATTAGAGCATTGCCAGTCTGATAGAACTTGGTGAATGCATCAGCACGGGAGTCAATCTCTGCGTGGTACTCCTCGTGACGCACGAGGAGAACTTCTGCCCCTGGAACATCCTGCGCAAGCTCGGGCGCTGTCACCTTGGCAATCATTTCATTGATCCATGACCTGCATCAGCAAGCAAAACATTCCCCAGCATTGTCACATACTTCACACTCCAGTCAATGTGCCAAAGAAATTAAGTGCACACAATTTTAATGACAACACAGACCACTCTGACAAAAGTGACTGAGTGGGAAATTTAGGTCAGCGCTTAACAGCTCGGTCTTGAACGATGAGGATGACATGAGGTGAGTATGGAGCAGTGATGGAATCAAACCTAGATTGCTGTGGTGGAACATGAGTGGTTTGATTACACTGTCACAACCTCCACACTCTGAGAAAAAAAGATAAAATAAATTGCAAGATTGTTTCTACGAATTAAAGTTACTCTTTGGCAAAAGTCGTGCAAGTGATATGCTAGTAGGTTCCAATCAACTCCGGTAAGACTAAATGCTTCCAAAATTACGGTCGTAGTAGGTAGTTTCCCTCTGGTAGGTACAGTATACTAGATTATCAAAATAAAATAATTTCTATTTTTTACACCCCCTGTTTTACACTTTCCATTATTTTACACCTACTTTTTGTGGTCCCATTCGCTGCTTTTACATTATAAATTTCCCTCTTTTTACACTTTCCTGCATTTTACAAAAATTTTTACAGGTCCCTGGAGAAGCGTAGAAAAAGAGGTTCCACTGTACTTGTTACCAAAACATACAAACGAGTATGTTTTGTATGTAAAATTTCTGATGACTATATGATAAATATAAAATTTATCATTTCAAAGCAAACCTAAAAGGATTTCTGTTTATACATGAATACTGAATTTGCAGTCATTCATGTATGTAAGACCTAAGTGTTATTTTTTAATATATGAAAAAGTTACTTATTATTCACTAACAAACATTTTTGTATGGCACTTTTGCAACAACTCATGTCTGGCAATTCTTTAACTCACATGAGGTCCCGGTATTCATCGAAGTATGCCTGTAGCTTCTCCGCCTGCTGAAGATTATCACGCCTCTGTGCAGACTTGTCGAGCAGATCATTCCACGCTTCTAGTGTGTCCTCGTGCTTCACCTCAATGTGGTCTCTCGCATCTGGGAAGAGCTCTGCGAGACGTGCTGCTTCCTCAGTCACTGACTCTACCTGCAACCACAGCACATCATCTAGGTTGAGACACCTCTCAACAAATACTACCTTCAGCAGCGAGGGGCAATTTTAATTCTAATTCTATACACATATTCGTTTTCTTAAAATATTTTACAATATACTAGTACATGTAGCCTACTACCAATAAAATTTTTTTAGCTAAACAGACTGATATTGAAGCATGATACAGTAAAGTCTCGTTATTGCGAAACATCACGGTTCTGAGTTCGAACTTCGCTATAACCGTGTCTTCGCTATAGCCGAATTTGGCACATTCTGACCCCTAAACCCAAAAATTGCATTAAAACAGTCTTTTATTTTTTTAATTACAAAGTAGTACATTATTTGAATGGAAATTTCGGTTTATTTTAACACGTAAGTATGCGCTGGTTACAATGATACCAACAAGTATGGGTGCAACTATTCGCTAAGTCAGAACAGGCCGAAAATTCCGCCGCATCATGTAAGTACAGCTATCAATCGCTGGACCGCCTCAATGGTGTCTCACCCGCACGGGCACGCTGCAAGAGTGCACGTGCCGGCAGAGTCAACATGATTACACTGCCGGCCGTTTCATCATTCGAACCTTGAAGAATCCGGCGTTGTTAAAACTATTCCCACAGCGGGCACATACAATCGCTGACTGCATATAAAATCCGACCCGGGTTTGAGGATACTGTACAGTACAACTAACATTGCTATTCTGCCGGATAACAAATTAACGTGGCAGGTTTGTTTAGTTTCCTAGGTGTGTTACGATGTTTGTCAAAATGTGAATTATGCAGCCTTATCCACGGTTTTATAGAATGGCGGTAGCAAATATTTATAATAATAATTTTAAAAATGCCTATGCAGATTCCCGTGCGCCACGTCTCTCTAGCCACCCTTTCACATTATTTGTTCGCCCAGAACACGTTTTATTTGTTTATTTTACACAGACTTAAATTAGTTTTGGCCTTTCCAGTGCATTTTAACAATATGTACTCGCGCAAATATAAATTTATTTATGAAATATTGCCACAGGTTATTTTGTTAGTACATATTATATTTTCACGAATAGGCATACAACTTTTAGTGTAACGAATGAAAATATAAATTGTGCAAGGCTTAACAAAAAGTAACAAACAAAAAACTTGGTAGGGAAATCTATTTAAATACGTTTTAAACCATGGCGATAAAAATAGAAGTGCATTATATGCTGCAGTACTTGCATGCTACAATATGAAAAACTAAATAAATAGTCAACAAAAAATAAAAGTGAGACGTGGGTGGCTGGAGTTGACATGAGCGGCCAGGATGTAAGCGCATCTGCCGCTCGTGACCGGTAATAATGCATGACTTTTTTAGGCGACAGTGTCACAGTAGCGGCCATATTGGGCCGATAAACTCCGGCAACGGAGCCATGAAGGTCACTTTTACGCACTTAGAAAACGTTACATTACAGTGAAACCTCTAGCCATCATTTTTCAAGGGACCAATGAGAAAAAACTATGCATGCAAGGAAACGAAACATGCGGAAAACACACAATGTCCCACTTAAAAAAAAACAAATAACATAACTCCAAAAATTATTTTTAAAATGTCCATCACATGAAAATTTGCCCTTCAAATATGTGTGTATTGAATATGGTCGTAGCTCATTTGTATTACTGTGACGCGTCCCTGCGTCTGCTGTGTGTTGCTATTTGGACTATTGCTGTTGTAGTCTACTGCAGTTGGTGTTGAGGTTATGTTAAGTTTGCGCGTGCTCCGGATAGCTCAGTTTGATTTAATTTCAAGGTTAACCAATCATCGTGACTTCATCAATAACAACTCACTCAGTCAACGGTTGATTTATTTTTTGTTTAAC
>PNEQ01003629.1:62626-75808 GCA_003012365.1 Medauroidea extradentata | reverse complement strand
ATATAACAATTTAAAACAGTAACATTGAAATAAATACATATAAACTAAGTTGCGGATGCCATATTTGACTATTTGAAAACTTACACTTAGTAATAATAATATTAATAATTATTATTATAAAACACCAAAAATATGGATAAAAAGACCAGAAAAACTATCACGTAAAAAAGGAAAAGTGGCCTTCACAGCAGAAAAAAGTCCAGGTTGTGAAGAGAGAAGTTTAATACTGTATCATACTCAGAACATTTTCACTGACTCTCTACTCTCTTAGGGTCATTTTCCCTGACTCACAGGGTTTCAAAACATGTTTCCCTGACTTTCACTGACCACATTAATTTTCCCTGACTTTCACTGACTTTCCCTGACTTTCCAGGTCTGTGGGAACCCTGTTTTCTCATGGGAGAGTTTGGTACAGGGAAAATTTCTGCCACTAGTTTTGCTGCTATCGCTAATGAACAAGAAAAATACAAAACTGTAGAAAAATTAAATTTAAATAGGCTTGGAAATGACAGAAGTAATTTAACTTACTAATTTTAAAGCAAAAATAAACCAATTTCGCATTTTAAATTAGCAATTTAATGTAACTTAAAATTCATGAAATCTCGGTGATCGGTCAGTTTACACCCCTTACTGATACCGGCGCTCAAGCGGCAGAAATTTTCTTTGTACCAAACTTTAGCATTGATCTTTCTAACCTGTAGTAGAACTAACTGTACCTCTAGTTACATCTTTGGCTCAATGTCAACAACTGTTAAATGAAAATTTATGTTGTAAATAACATTTCTGCAGAAAAATTAGATCTTATTTGCAAAGCAGTGTACACTTGAAAAATAATTCAATGTACTGTATTTGCAGACAACAGATGCTAAAATAAAGACATGAAAACAAAACACAAGCAACCAACACACAGTCTTATAATCAACTGTGAATGAACTACTCTTACTATAGAATGTACATATACAGTACCAAGAAACCCCCACCTCTCCCTTCCCATATAGAAGGCTGTATTTTCATCTCTTTACATGTCAAAAGTTAAAGCTTGGCAATGGACGGATGAATAAAATAATTGGTGGCATCTCATCATCCTGTAGGTCATGCGATGACTGGATGAAGGACATGACAGTTTATTGTAACTGTGACATTAGTGTCTGTGCAACTTTCCAATTCTGCTTAATTTTTTGGTATATTTCAAATGTTCGCAAACAAAAATTGAATCTTGTTTGATGTTGGCATGTCTGTACTGAAGACATTGGAATTGCTGATTGTGGTACATTGACTCTGATGATGTACTTTTAGATATCAAAATGTTTAGTTCATTCTTTAGTTGTTTTAAAGTTTACTTATCATATCCTTATGTGTTTTGTTGTTGAATTGTGTTGGCTAAGTTGTGTGTTATTAAGTATGATTTTCTGGAATTATTTTTTGTTCTTTTTGTTTTTTGAGGATTATGATGGTGACGAAAGCAGAGAAAAAGAAGTCTGGATTAATGGGGAGCCATATAAAATACATGTGTCTCAGGTAGATACTCAGCTTCTATGACTATTATTTGCCATCTGTAGTTGTACGCATTCACTCATGTAGTAAAAAAAAAACTTATTTTTTACAGCTTTAATATACTCGGATTGCTTTTTTTTTTAATGAGTAGAACGTATGTTACATGTTATTTTTTTTTACAAATTAAATTTAGTTTTGCGTATTACGTATTGTGCTGGGGGAGACTCTGTGTATTGATTTTTATGATTAATCTTTACTGTGCACGGCTGTGATATATGTATAGCACTTTTCGTTAGAAAATTTCCTTTAAACAGTGATCATTCAAAATATGTATAATACAGTAAGTCCTTGATTTATGTTGCTGCTAGGTTCCTGAAAACAGCGACACAAATTAAAACTACTTAAATTGAGTCAGACTAGCGTTGCCCAAAGCCTATTGACAAACCTTTATGGAACATAAGAATGTCAACTCTGGCGTGCAGGAATGGATTAATAATGTTATTCTGAATCAGCAGCTACTTAAATTGAAAAATTGGGTTACTCAAGCAGTAGCGACGTTAATCCAAAACAACGCAAAGCAGTACGACGTAAATCAAGGACTTATTGTACTATTAAACATAGGTATTTTTATAACAACTGATACATGTTTAGCATCCAACAGTAAGTCTCATTAGTCATTTGCTGAAATTATTCATACCAAGTAAAACTTTTGTGTGAGAGTAAGTGCGTAGTAGGGCTGTGAAAGTATGACATTTTCGTAACAAATTGGAATTTAAAGAAAGTTTCCTAATATTTCATGAAAATGGAAACAACTTATGCAGTTTTGTTGATTGACTTGTGGATTGCTTTTAGGCATTTGAGAACCTGTCTAACCTCTGGTGACTGAACAGACGTAGTGTGGTGGTACCGTCCCTTCTCTTTACCTTACCACGTGCTTCCGGGAATAGCTACAGCAGCAGAGCGTCTCTTCTTCTCATTTAGCGGGTCGTGGGTTCGGAGTACAAATGACGACGCATGCTATTCCAGTGAATAATTGTGACAGCTTTTATTTATTATCAGCTTTTGCAATACCGTGGTAATACAGAAAAAGGTCCTCGCGTGGCAGTTGAGCGGGAAACACTACATCAAGTCCTGCGTGGAGTCTCGGCATAAATCAAGAATAGTAATTAATAAAAATTAGTTAGGCACAACTTGAAAGAGCTCCCGATCGCTGTTGCGGTGCTTCGAGCGAGATAAGAAAATAAATAAACTTTCAGTACAGCACATACAATACTAATTCGTGGCCACGTGGCATCCGTCGAGGGTATGGCAGCCCCTCGCTTTCGGAATCAACGCCTTAAGTGCACCAAATATGAATCTCAGCCGCTTTGCCAATAATTAGTGCTTGTACACTACAGCCGACATTTTTGTCTTCCAACCTCTAGCGGAGACATCGCCCTACGCGCGCACTTCCATCTTCAAAAGACCTCTTGCGGCACAGCACGAGAGGTGCACATGTACTCACTTGCAGATCAGACACAGCAATGGCCGAGAGCATGGGTACGGTACCCCAGCGTCACCACCCCCCACTCCAAGAGCTTCGGGAACTCTTTTAACTTATTAATAATTAATTTGTGCTTACAGAACATAGTGAAAATTACACAATTGCCGGACATCACAAATTTAAAGGCCCCTGCTATTTAAACAAAAATGGCAAATTACTTGACGTTACAATAATTATAAGAAACTAATTGGCGTGCAATGCGGAGTGATACCAATTTCAGAGGCCAGCCATTTTTTCCTTTAAGTGCGTCACCACCCCCCAACCAACTCTCTCCGGCGCTGATCTGTCGCGCCTCCAATTGCCTAAGTACCAACAAGAGCTTACTGAAATCGAAAATCGGGAATAACATCTTAACCTGCCGAGCTACAGCAAAAACTTACTAGACAAAAAATGTGGGATTTAAACTGACGATTAAAATGATACCTCAAACGTAATTCTGGGATAAAATTGACGTCTTAGCCCGATAACTGACCTCGTGGTTAGTAATAAATAATTTCACCTCGCATGCCAAGAAACCTTTTAAATTGTTACCACACAATACTAATATTGGTTTGCCAGTATGGTCATATAGTAAAGAGCAGCAAAATAAGATTGGTTGTACCAAGTGAAATTAAGACTGCCATGCTTGGAGTTAAAACAGAACAGTAAATAATTATAATTAATTACTACTTATGAATTTTGTTCCTGTAGTCTTCTTTCTTCTGCGGAGGGCTTTTCTTCGATCCACAGGTCTATAGTCCTCCTTGTCTGATTTCATATTTAAAAATTAGAGATAAATATGACAGGCTTAACAAACAAAAACTTCCACGTGCTTATGGTTACACATACTGACTTATTTCTTGAAGAAAACACAAATAAACACTTCAGGTTGCACTGATTCAGGGCAGCATTATCTCTGTTAAGCCGGGCAACGGTATTCGATGATGTGACTGATCCTCACTGGGGTTGTTACCTTATACACAATTGGCTGGTTAAACTACAAGGCCCCAATATTTCAGGGGAGCTCAATCTTATTTACTGGCATATCGCCTGGTCATCTTAAGTTCCGCCGTCTTAAAAGAGAAATTTAATCATACAAGTAGTAAAAAAAACTCGTAAAACAAATAAAATAAAACAGAATAGGTCTGGTAAGGCGAGTTACTTCACAGTAGTAATGTGACCAACACAGTAAACTCTCACAGTTATGTTTCATAAAAGCCTTAAGAAGAGTCCTCGACTGGTGCACAGACGGTGTTGTAGCATGTCACGCGTATTCTTTTTTATGTGAAACTGCTTAACTTATTCATATTATGTTTACGAAAAGAACACACTCTTGAAACTATGCTTCTATGTTTTCAAAAATTCAGCACGTGTGTTAGAAACGTGATTTTCGGGCCTCTCAAAATGACTAAAAACTGGTTTTTTAGACTGCTGTAACTCTGAAAATATTACCTGAATTCGTAAAGTGCAAAGCGAGAGGCAAGCGTATGTCTTTACATCATATTATTAAAAAATAAAATATTGTGGTCACCGCTTAAAGTCCTGTAGGAAAAAGACTACAAGGAAAACTTTGCACACGTTTGGCGCGCTGCGAATAGAGGCGATGTGCTTCTCGTCAAGCTTGGGACACTGGTTCTTATCTCTACGCTGTTCCCACGTGTCAAAGGGGAAATTTGACACAGGCGAAGACTCCTCTCAAGGATGTTCACTAGGTGTCTAGAACAAGGTTGTTCAAGCTTCTCACCTATGTCTATATAGGTGCAGCAGAAGTACATATAGCTGTACCACCATCCATGTGGCTGGCTTGTTGGCTGCCATATGGGAAAGGTTTATGAGGATGGTCTTTAAAGGGCGTGTGGATCTTTTAAATATTAAATACTGCTGCAGAAGATGACTGTGGCGGATGGTCATAACACTTAACTTCTTTTGAATGATCACTGTCAAAACATATGTTCTTTGCACTTAACTTTTATAACACTACGAAATGTTGACTTTATCATTGTTCATGTGGTCCAAATCTCCTGTTGGTTTGTCTGATGAGAAGTTTTGATTTTTATTTCCTTTAGATTCCTGCATAGCTGGTAATTATTAAACAATAACACAGCAATGCAAAAAAAGAACTGTATTTTACTTAATATTTATTTTTAATTTATTATGATGCAGTCACCAAATTTGTTGTAAGATGCTTTCCATGGGAATTTTTTAATCATTATTTAATAAATTCATGTGATAACTTAAGTGATGTGTTTACGTGTATTAGGTACAGTTTTTCAGAAAATATTTTTATTTTAATGGGAATGTGAGGTGTTCGGGTGACGTTGGGAAGTGTGGATGTTGTTGCGTACAGTATGTGAGGTAATAGCCTGGTAGTGTAGGGCTGTAGCTCTGCCCCTGTGTTGTGTGAACAGTGGTACGTATATGCATGTGGTTTCAGGTTATTTAACTTTTCATGTAATGAAGCCAGAACAATTAGTCACTAATGTATGCTGTGTAATAGTGTAATCGTTTATTTCTTGTAGAGGAGGAAAAGCCAGGAAGCAGATACTCGAGTTTGTGAGGAACTAGTGGAGTTTGTAACCTTTAGGGGAACGGCAAGTAACAACGAGGTAGGCTAATGAGGTGATTTGAGCATGTGTCGTGGGGTTTAACATAAGCCTGCGTATGATCTTCTGGTCTTACACCGCATCTGAGAGGCGCCTTGTTAGAATTTCATCACTTCCAGTGCTCTTGTACTTAGTAGAATGCAGTGTGCCATGTGAAACTGTCGATGGGATGCTGTAACAATTGTGACGCACAACCATCATCTGTCTATGCTTCTCTCGTGTGACTGCATCCGTTCATCTCCTTCCCGCCCTCTCTTTTCTCCCCAAGTCCTATTCCTGTACCGAGATTGCCCACGTCATCTACCTTTATTTGAATGCGTGGATTTCCCATCTCATCCGGTGGTCCCGTTGGGCAAAGTGTCTGGAGAATCAAGAGTCTGCAACTTAGTATATGCTGACCAAACCTTCAATTCAGAGTTCATATTTTCCAACTCGTATTCTCTCTGTCCAGGTTACATTTTTTACTTTATATGCTGACCAAACCTTCAATTCAGAGTTCATATTTTCCAACTCGTATTCTCTCTGTCCAGGTTACATTTTTTACTTTCTGTCAGAATCTTTATGTATCTTGCCTGCATATACTTATAACTTGAAACTAAAAATCTGGGGTCTCTATTCTTCTAGAGAAATGTAATGTGTTGATGTTGAGGTATTGTTACAACAGGTGAAGATCCCAACACACTATCTTGTTGGACGTACCAAAATTTTGCACGAGTATTGGAAGTAAGTTTTTAAATTTTAAGCTGGGGTTCTTTGTATGTAAGATTATGTTTGAATTTGATGGTCTATACAGGCATGATGAGTATACACATACAGTATTTGATGGACTTCTGTAGTTAACTTGTAGTAACTAGTTATATGAAAGCATGTCTTGGGTTCGCATGTAAAATTAATGTACTAGTAGTCTGTAAATTTTTACGCTGGAAACTGGGCAGTAGAGTGAAAAAACTGGCTGCTGAAAGCATTCAAGTGTTTTGTGATGGAATAATAATAGTTTTTCATGGTGTAAATCTTTGATATACATTTATATGTCCATCCTGTCATATGGTTATGTTGTGTAGAAGTTGTGAATTATGAATGCAGCACACTTAAGTAGACTTCAAAGTAGTGGAACCAGTCTTTTTACATTCCCATTTTACACCAGTTTGCTGTGGTCGTGTGCAAACATCTTTCAGTGTAACTTTCTTTTTACACTTTCCTGCATTTTACACTGTTGTTTAGAAGTTTCCTTCAGAAATATAAAGAAAGGGGTTTCACTCCATTTACCTGTTTTGAGTAATGCTAAACATATGAACATGTGGTCAATCAATCAGACTTGAGTAATCATAAGAACATTATTACCTCGCTCCCAGGGCCGCAGTGGCCGAGGGGTCGGACTTCTCGCCTCCTACCTAGGCAATCTGGATTCAATCCCCGATGGGGACGGTCCCCAGATTTTCACACGTGGGAATCATGTAGGACGATGTACTGGTCTGCTGGTTTTCTCGGGGATTTCCAGTTTCAGTTCCTTCTAGCGCAATTCATCACTCACATCATGACACCCCTCGCCAGCGTTAACGACCTAGATGTTAAGTTCTGACCAAAATCTCTTCACTTCACCCCCTACCCATCCTAGTGTGATGTATGTATAAAATTTATGTTACTATGGACTGTTTACTGAAGTGAGCACTTTGAAGAAAGTCTTGGCAAGAATAATAATCTAAAGCATATATTTTATTGTGATCTAAGAAGTAAACCGTTGAGGAAGGTAAAATCTATACATACAGACATTATTTTTGTTGCTACGTTTATATAAAAAAAAGTGGCAGAAAGGTACACCTTACATGAAAGAAAAAACCAGGGCTTGAGAAGTGCTTACTTTACCATGAATAGGCTATGAAGGTGCCACTGCATTTGTGTGCTTTTCATGTTACATAGATGAATTATTTTATGTTGTGTGCGATTATAAAAAGACAGCAGAAAATGTGTTTCTTACTTAATGAATGCCTGGTACACTGTTTCTGTACATTTTGCTCTCGTTTTTTTAACAGGTCGACAGTTAATGTATGATTCTGTGGATGGGTGACCCTTTAACAAAACATAATGGTAGTACAAATAACGAATTTGCAACTCGCTCAAAACAATAAATATTTTTTAGAGGAACGTAGGGAAGATTTGGCCGGTGTTTTAATAATGATCAAGGTCTTGATCACAGGTGAGAAAAATATATACTAGGTGAATACGGAGCAAGGACAGAATGGTAACAATAGTACCTTGATAAAACCTGCCAACAGACAGCAGTGTCCACCACGGTTCCCACTTGGGAAATTTTGGAAAGAACCCACCACAAACATTGCCTCTGTGATAGAAGTGGTTTACCACAACTACACCATGGTTCATAAAGTCTGGTTCGTATCTGGAAACTATTACGTAGTGGTAATTAAGTTAGTCATACTGTATTGTAATCTCCTTGATAACCTTTGTGTACAGAAGTAAAATCAAAGAAATTTTAGGGAATACCTTGTTGTAAACCACTATGCAAAATGTTGAAACTCTGATATACATACAGTACTGAGGAAACAATTACATATTTATAAACATTGCCTGGTAACTACCATGGCAGTAAATAGATCATAGACAAAAAATTAAGCTTACTGACCTTTCTATTTCATATTAATTTATGAATTCAGAAGCCACGGTAAAGAATATTTTTGATCTGTAACATAGCCAAGGTGATTGCTGTTTAGTATGGTAGTTGGCACAACTAAAGGAAAGCTAGCTTACCACATTAATCATTCACAAACTAGAACTGCAGTCAGAATACACAAGTCTGGGAAGACAGAGAACACTCTGGGAATCGAGTCTTGCTCTCTACATCCAAGGACATAAGTAACCCTCTTCTGAGACATGTACACACCAGGTCTGGGTGAGTTAAGCGCTCCGATTGCTTGCTGCTGTTTTCAGTGATCGTTGCCTATGAATGCTTGGACATAATTTTCTTCACAGTCTCAATGCACAAGGCACTTGATTGGTGCACAGACTCGTCATGAGAAACTCGCTTGAATATGATGTTAAGAATTAATTTTTTGAATGGCTGGATAGTAGGTAAAGATGACTGAAACAACTTGAGTTTATGTATAGAAAACTGAACAACTAAAACTTACAATGGAAATGCTCATTTGAGTAGTTTTCACTCTTCTAGACTATACATAGCAAACGTACATGAATGTGAAATGAAATTTTTCGTCGGAGATACTCCTTAATGTTTTTAAACAAGACAGGTACTCTGCGGGTATGAGGAGTGATTTTTTTAATAAACCTTTTTTTTGACGCTCTGCACTGTGCTTAGTTACCATGCCAAGGGCATAAACCCCTTATCATAGTTCATTTGTGTTACATTGTTTTTAGGAATGTCCCTATCTAGGTTTTTATGTGTATTATGGAAATATTGTTTGCTGTAAAGTGTGAATTTTCATTAATTTAGTTAAAGTGAGAATGTGTCTGAAATATGATACAGTATGTTGATAACCAAATATACAGTTTAACCTTTAGCCACAATTTCTCAATACATTTAATACATGCAGACATTCGATACATCTAGGTTAAATACACGGAGGGTTGATGTATTCTGTTTGTTGTTAGTTACCTAGACAAATGTTTCATCAGCATCCAAATATTTATTGAGCTCTAATATGTTTTATTTCTCTAGGACTTTTGCCCACTTGTTTTCTTATTGAAATTAAATTGAAAATCACAATATTTCACTATCAGTTCTTGATAACGGACATCCCTACAACTCTATGTAGGAAATATTGTGATGTGGCATTGCGATTCCAGGAGGCTGCCACGTCGACGCAGGAAGCCTCCTCGGACGGAGAGGGGAGCTCATCCAACGACGAGAAGATGATGATAATCCCCACGGAAGCCGACCAGTCAGACCTTGCCATTGATGATGGGCTGGAAGACTCATCGCTGTCTAACTGAGGAATGAACCTCTGACTAGATTGTTGCCGAGCGTATCTTGTCCGCAGCGCACGGGCTGTTGGATTTCTTCCTGACAGAGAGTCAGACCTCTCTGCAGTGCGCTGTTTTTAACTCTATATAGTGAGCAGTTTATTTCTGTTTCTATTAGAAGACTTTTGATATTAAGTGGAAATAATGCACAGGTATTGTACACAAAGTTAACGTATTCCTACAACATACACCAGCATTTCCAATTGTACGAGAATTTTCAAAGATATAATTTTTTATTTGAAGGCTGCTCCCGTAGTGAAATTCTTAATGGTTTCCATTAAAGGGTGAATGGTGTCATCTAAATTTCTTATGTACACATGCCAATGAATGAGCAGTAAAGCCCTGAATTCTGTCTCATTAACCAACTATATATTTATCCATACATTTTTTTGTGATTTTTGTCTGGATTAACATTTTAGGAAATTTGTAGGGTCCCATGAATCACGTGGCTGTATTAGTAAATTCAGAGTTACATAGTATCACAACTTTGCTGCTGTATTTCTTAAAGACTTAGAATCCCTTACAGAAACAAAGGCATGTTATACAACCCTGCCCATGGCACCTGCTACACAGGTTCTTTACAGAAAAAAATACAAAAATAAACAGTAGTAACGTTATAATAAAATCGACAGATTTTGTACGAAAATACGGGAAAAAATTGTGAACCTGTATTGTATTTTTTACTAGTTATGTGAGCTTATAATTTGTCACGGTAGAGTACTCCTTCTGTGATTCTGTTACAATTAAAAGTAAAATATTCTGGAGTCAGGAAGACAATAACTAGGATCCCTAAAATGGTGACTCACAAAATAACGTGAAATTTGGCGTTTTCAGCATCATTTCGTTAAAAGCTATGTTTCACGCTAATTCAGATGACTTGGTGGATGTTCTGTCGCAAATTATTTTTTCCTTTCAGATATTTCTGGATTTGTTTAAGTATCGTTTCATTGTAATTATATTAATCCATGCATGCTGTTTTAAAAGTTTTTAAATCTTTTTCATTAATATTTAAAGGTTTTATAAAACTGAATGACTGAGCAAAAATGTTTATTTAGCACACTCGACCATGTAAAAAACCAAATATACATATTTACATTTACGGATGGTAGCCACAGATACATTCACACAGATATATTCACTCCTCAGCGTATTTTGCAGTTGAAGCGTATCAACTCATGGTTCAGGCACGGCCATGGTCATGTGATGCAGAGATTGCAATATATTGACAAGATGGTACCCGAGCGACTAGCGGCAGCAAAAGTTCGAAGTCTTCCGAGTTGCAATACATATCTCTATGACTGAACGCAAGTTTGTTTACATTTTTAATGTTTTGTGTTGGCATTTTTGAGGAAATTGCATTGCGTTTATAATTTTGGGGATATTGCGTTGCGTTTATAATTTTCGTAATGGAAATAAATGAGAAACATTACCGGACAGATCATTGTGTAAACAGCGATATTGTAAAGTTGCTCTGTGTAGGAACGCAAATTTAAATGGCTAAAACGTGGTGATACATAATTTTCAGCTACTGTATTCTATCTGGGTAGGTACGCTAGACAAATCCAGAGACCCATGTATTTTTTTGTAATAAAACATTTTAATTTGTACATGTACTGAAAGGGACTGAATAAACTGAAATAAATTTTTAAAACTCTAAAACTTATTAATGCTACTGGGGCAAAATCAAAACTGTTTGGTTAAATATAATCATTCTGATAGTATTACACAAACATTTTTTCACCGCTTTTAACTAATTTTTACACTGCTTTACAGTTTTTAACACCAAATTTTTTAACCACTTTTAACATTTTTAAACAATGAAATTGGCAATTTTTTTTTTACAGTTTTAGGGGTCTTTCCTAACAATAACTGTCTTTGCTGAGATGTCTGTGCTACAGGTTTGTTTTTATTATATATTATGCAACTGTGTACCTAGACGTTTTCATTGGTCTATGTAGTGGGAATACAATTCAGACTTTGCCGTGCTTTGGACCCAGGTACAGATATTTTTCAACACTGTCTTATATTCTGAAATAATATTTCCCTACCCTTCCTTTGCCAGTTATAAAAAAAATTTGCCCTGCTACAGATATAAAGATTGTTTTAAAAACATATCAGCCTGTAAGCCACATATTAATGTAAAATAAAATAATGTATTTTGTCTGTAGGCCTGACTGAATTGTACAAAGCCAGTTTCTTTAACTCCAGTTTGATTGTGTCGATACTTGTGTATTTTACTAAACACACTATTGTGTAAGACAGCAGAAATGTTTCAAACCAGTACACAAATTTCATTGCCTTGAGAGTTTGTTGTCTAATTTGGTTAAAAATATTATATTTGCTAAATATTATATTGAATTTGTTGTGTTGTGTAAGATATTCTTAAAAATATATAAATTAGATTTTAAAAAATGGTCAAAAATTTGATTTATGGCCAAAATTACAGGTCTTATTGCCTTGTATTAGTATAACTACGTACTTCAGATGGCACTGAACTTAAAACTGTCATTTTATGTAAAGAAATTTCTGCACCAAACTATGAATGTAGATATTCTCAACTATGAGTAGACTGATATTTAAATGATGAAGAAACTGTATGTTGTTGGAGATATTTGGATTACTATTTTTATACTGACAATTTTATGTATATTTCCTAGTTACAGAAACAGATAAATAAGTACAAACAATTTTATCCAAAAAAATGTTGTATTATTTATTTACGGACACACATGAAACCCACTTGCCACAACTGGAGCAGAGTTAGCACATCGGAATACAGAATGGTCACCGCAGGTTTGGAATGACAACGATGAGACAGTCTCAGCTGTTCAGGAGCGAGTGTACTTGCCCCAGATGTGCAGCATGAACACAGAAGCAATGAAGAGAAGCGACATCACCAGCACTGGAACTGGACCCCTGGAACGAGACAGTCAGCAAACATCAGATCTCATTTCTCGCAAACTTCCACATGCTTGTTGCAAGTGTCCAAGCCCAAATGCCACAGTATACAATACAGAATGTAGCAAGACTTAAAATTTTGTACTCAACATTTTACACAAAAAATTACTACAGATATTTCAAAATGAGTGCCTAATATCCAGGTTCAGTTAATTTAAAGCGCTTGTAATACAACAACTCTATACCGTATTTACATTAATGTACGAGCCGTCCGTGTACAACAGCTGTTATAAATCATTTGTAATTTTGCAGTTCTGAAATTGGAAAAATTAATTATCAATTCACAATACCAATGGCAAGAAAATAAACTTCTTTATAATGTATTACCGTATTTACGCGAATATAACACCCGCCCGTGTATAACACCCTCCCCAATTTTGACTTTCATAAATTAAAAATATGAAATATTCGTATATAACAGCCCCAGCGAAAAAGAACTCCTTTCTAGCCAATAACGTCGACCATAGAACATCAAAGAAGATAATAAAGTCATCCAAGTTAACATTTTAAAGTACATAATATTTTACCAAAAACATTTTCAGGAAGAAAAACGTGTCTTAGTGTACAAGTGGTGTGTCTTCGCTACATACTCTTCAGCAGTTGCGGCCGTTG
>PNEQ01003629.1:0-36341 GCA_003012365.1 Medauroidea extradentata | reverse complement strand
CCCCCCCCCCCCCCCATGCAGGCATCTCCTTTGACCGCAAGTGTACGATCCGGCATCAAGTTATAAAATGTACCCGCTATTCCCTTGCAATATCTGCTTTAGACCCCTTGCCGTCCTCAATCTTCTTCAAGATCTCGTACTTCGTAGCGAGGTCCAAGGTCTTTCTCTTACCGCTCATATTGTCAAATCACTTCAAAATCGCAATCAAAGTCCAAGAAAACTGCGTGGGTCGTCAACAATGCTAGCCAAAATCGTAATCCAAAAACTTGCCAAAATCGAAATCCAAATAAAATAGCATGAGGTTGTCAATAATAGTTAAGCACAATAGTATTAAGTTTACCTAAAAATAGAATTACTCAAACCAAGCACAGTTGAAAGCACAATGACCTCAACCAACCCACACAATGGGAATATTGAAAAGGATGACATGTAAAAAAAGGGGAAATCCAGAAAGTGCGGGATTCTATTTTTAGAGCAGTGCTTGTTGGCCGGCAGGGTTGAAGTGAGAGGGTGGCAGAAAGGCGCGCGCGGAGAGGTAGCAAGGCGGCGGAAGAAATGTGACACGTGCGCCGGAGCATGGAAGGGGGTGGGGGAAAGACTGGGACAAAAGCCGCGCCGCAAAGTGATAACAAAAATAAGTGGCACGAATCACCGTCACTATAGTCCGTGCAAGCCTGGTTCACACAGGCAAGAAACTTTCGCAAGCCTGCTTCACATGATCTTGCTGTGCAAAAATTTTTAGTTTTTCATAAAATATTTAATAATTTTGTAATTTTTTGACGGTTTCTCAAAAATACCTCGCTATAATAGAGATCTCTCTATAAACGAGCTCGCTATAGCGAGATCCTACTGTATTATCTCGTCAGATGAGTTGATTACATTGATGTTTGCTGTTGCCTTCTACTGTACAGCATAGCTCTGAACACTTGAGAAGAATATTTAATGTCAGATCTCAGGACTTGGTAGGATTTTTTTTAGCGAAATGGTGTAAGTTTGTTAATTAATGTAGGCCCTATAATGTAATATTCAACTAAATTTAATACTAGTAAACTTGTTACTTTGTCTGCTCTATTGTGCGTTACAGAAAAAGATTTGAGTTGATCAGAAAGTTTGGTAATCAGAATAGACCCTAGGGTCGTGTACCACAACGGAAGTTCTGTTGGAAGATTCCATGGACTATTTTCTTGGCTGCCATCATCAATGTTGCTGTTGAAGTTTTAGCAGAGTGCTTGCAACAAGCATTGTGTAACAGGTTATAAAACTGTCTGCGTGGAGGCTCACAACATGTCTCCCATAAGCTTCCAGGAGCTTGGCACAGAAAAGTGTATTGTGGATTGTTGTGTGTAGTCAGAATTAGTTTATGTTAACAGGGCTGTACTGTATTTAATTTTGTAGCGTGTACATACATAGTAAGTTGTGTTAATGTGGCAGTGGGTATGTGTGTGGTTGTGTGAGCAGTGAGGAGAAAGCCAAGCTGCTGCGGAGGGTGGGCGCGAAGATAGAGGAGAAGGACCAGGAGCTGGTGACCTTCATGACATCTCTGCAGCTGGAACATCTCAACCTGCAGCCGGACATGGAGCACCTACCTCAGGTCAGTGCTTATCATATACTATATTTACGCGTGTATAACACCCCTATTTTTTACTAAAAACCAATGTCTATAAATGAGGAGGCTGTTATACACGAGACAATTTTAAAAAAACATTTTTGTATCTAAAAGACTCTAGAGAATGAACACTGTTATGAATAACGCATTGAACGATCCCTTTGAAATATATTTTTTAAAAGATAAAATTCATTACATAACCCAAACATAACCGGTACTCATGTCATAAACAAATATGGCGGCCGCCATGTTCCCCTTCAGTCGTTGTTTATTTAGGCAGTATTTATTTATTCAGATCCTCCATTGGAATTGGATAGTGAGCACTCACAGAACCGAAGTGAACAGAAAAATTGGAAAACAATGAGTTATACTGTCTACATAATTACAACTCCCTCTCGCCACGCATTTGCATTGTGTACTGATGGTAAACTTTCTTGAAACAGTTCTTTTACAGTTTTCTTCTGCATATCACACGTCTAGTAATTCAAATGCTGCGGTGTAACTATTCCGTACTTTCATCAGTTTTTTATTACGGCCACATGTTTCGTAGCTTTCTGCCATACAAACAACACGTCGACGTCATCAGAGTTCCGACCAAAGAATATCTTCGCAGCAGATATTCCACTCTGCAATACGCTCGTATACAACGGCCGCAACTGCTGAAGTGTATGTAGTGAAGACACACCACTTGTACCCTAAGACACGTCTTTCTTTTTTAAAATGTTTTTGGAAAAATATTACTTTAAAATATTGACTTGGATGACTTTATTATTTTCTTCGATGTTCAATGGTCGACGTTAATGGCTAGAAAGGAGTTATTTTTGCTGGGGCTGTTATACACGAATATTTTATATTTTTAATTTATGAGAGTCAAAATTGGGGAAGGTGTTATGCACGGGCAGGTGTTATATTCGCGTAAATACTGTAACTATTACAGTATATACAGTTCACTCTTTGCTTAACACATGAACTTTTCTGTCAGTACAGTAGCTGGAATGATGTGAGATAAAAATGCTTATGGTTAGAGACATCAAAACATACTATTAACCCTTCTCTTATTCTTGAATTTTATGTTTTTTTTTTTTGTGACCCATTGCTACAGTAAAACCTCGTTAATTCGAAGTGCTCGGGGCCGAAATTTTGGTACTTCATATTACATAACTTCGACATAGTGAATTCCAAAGTTTTTTTTTTTTTTTTAATGTACAAAGTTGGTGTTTTACACCCATTTTTACGGTAGTCTTCGAGAACTGTTAAGCATTCAAATTGAAAAAGGGAATAGTAGTATGAAGTAACTGGACCAAAAAAGTTTGTTGCATTTTTTTTGGTCGTCGTACACTTGGTTTTTCTTGGCGAGCACTGTACTGCAAGTAACGCGCATCAAGTCTACTAGGCTGTCAGCAACTCTGCGCTTCCCCATCCCTGTTCCAGCTCTCGATGTCTGCCACGCGTTGCCTTTGCCACAACATGTGATTGTTTTTACTGCCGTATTTGCCGGCATATAGGACGACCCCGCACATAAGACGAGTAATTGTTTTTAAGGTACAAAATCTTGAAAAAAAGAAAAATATTAATTTAGAAATACCCGGCAGAAAAAAAAAATTTTCCTTTGCCAGAAACATGAATATCTTGTTTAAATTTTATTACCGTTTTATAGATATCATAGGAGATACAGAAACCAATAACATGGGCACTACTGCCCTCAGGGCGCCTAAGAGCCAAGGAAATGCACAGCGACGGTAACACGTGACCGGCGACAAAGTCAGTTCCCGGCTGCAGGCTGCAGCAGCTGCTTGCAGAAAGTCATCGCATTCCTGTACGCTGTTGTCACCCGAGAGCAATGTGTTGGCGAGACAAAGGATCTCGGCACGTGCTCCAGATGTATCGATCGCCAAACGACGCTAGCTGCGATGCGTGGTAAAAAAACGGCGCAGGAACACTTGTAAAACAAAAGTTAATCTTATACGTCTGCAAATACGGTAATTTATAAATGCATGGTTTTGGATCTCTAAGAGGCGGAAGAATTTTACGGACATCTTGAAGAATTTTTTGCCCAAAACAGTAAGTTTTACCACCCTATATCCCCCCCCCCCCAAATTTTAAATATTTCGCACCGAGTTATTTTTACAAGTGCAAAGTGATTTTCCAGTAGCTTTTGGGAGGAATACGTGACGTTTTGCCAGTGAAGTTATTATTTAATAAATAATGTAACACACCCAAAATAGTAATTATGACTAACCCTCCTCCATAAAGAAAATTTTTAAACATAGTCGTCAAGTCATTTTCGCAAGTGCAAAGTTATTTTTCCATTAGTTTTTCCAAGGAAAAATCAGATGCAGTGTTAGTTAAATATTATTGTAAGTGATAAGATGTTGAGTGATAAACCACGACAGGCAGTGCAGCCAGCCAGACGGTTGCATGGCATCAGTGCAGTGCACACAACATGGAAACGTAGCACAGGAGGCAGCAAGCAGACACTGCTACCTTGACTGCTATCTGTTCTCTCCTCCCACGAGTTGCCAGTTACAGGACACCAGCCGAACACGGGAAACAAACCTGTGCTTTTTTTGCCTGCCATTCTGCTGGCCGTATTCTCCTAGAAGCTGCATTGTTGACTGGCGACTCACGCCTGAAAGTGGGAAGGTGGGAGGGAGGTAGAAGAGAGCAAGGACTATACTCCGTCCACTCTAAGGTTGCAGCAGAAATAAAAATTTCTAACAAAGTAAATCAAAGCAATTGAATTATGTCTTCATTTCTAACATTGTGATTGTGCCGTTACAAACTTTACTTGTATTTTTCAATAATTAAAATGACATTAATGCTGTGCAAAAATGTTATTGTCATTCACTTGACTGAATTAGCTGCAACCTTAGAATGGATAGGGTATAGGAGGTACGTGCAGGATGACGCAACTCTGGCATCTGCTTGGTATGTGGCTAGTTAGGCGGGGGAGGAAGGGCAGTGGAGAAGTTCTATAAATAAACCAGCTCGCTCTACGAGTAGGGCAGGGGGGGGGGGTTGATGAGCTACATTCTTCCTCATCCTCTCCTTCACTAATTCTACCCACTTCTCCCTGGCCAATGAAATACTCCAGACTCGTGGCACATGCACACATGTCTTACCGTAACTGTATCTAGCTCACAGACAGTGCGGGAGGAAAGCACAAAAATCACGTGATCATCACATCACACAGCCACAAGCTGTCCTACTCTGTGCCGTTCCTGCCTTCCATTCTTCTTTTCCTCTCTCTTTGCGCGCATCACACACACACACATTCGAACTCGAGTGCCGTGCGCAAGCAGACAGCAAGGAAGCCTCAAAGTCAGCGCGACACGGGCAGGCGCGGTAACAGAAACAAAGCCAGGGCTGTACAAAGCCACACGACACAGCATTATTCTTAGATTGTGCACGTTTTACTGACTTCTGTATCAAAATGACTTCGAATTACTAGGACTTGATCCCTGTTTGGGCCAGAAAAAAAGCTTCGAATTACAAATTAACCGAATTTCGAATTAACCAAACTCCATAGCATGTAAAATCCTATCCTCACGTTCGGGACCGAGCGATGGCTTCAATTTATATAGCATTTTGAATTAACCGAGTTCGAATTAACGAGGTTTTACTGTATTTGTTTTTGTCATATTTGTGTGTCATTTATAAACCCGCCTGTTTTTCACAATGCATGAAACCACAAAATGTCCCATCTCTGTTTGAAATATGTAGCAAAATTACAAAAGAAATATGCAAGTTTTGATATGTGATGTAACAAAAATGTCTTTGATTCAAAATATTGATTATAGGTACGTAGATCAACAAAATAATTTTTTTTTACAGTTAAAGTGACTTTCAAGAGTATCTAAGTAGTCTTGAAAACTATGTTAGTTTAGGTCAAGTGATGCAACAAATGTATCATTATTAGCCTGGAATTATGTATGTGCTATCTGTTTATTTTTGTTTGTAATTCATTGTGATAAAATCAGTCTTATATCCTTTAATGCAGCAAAATAAATTAAGAACAAGTAGTTTTATTTTTTTGATGCAGTTGTAATTTATAACTTGTCAGAATTGGTGTGTCTGGAAGTGTCATTCAATTTTTTTGTACATTGTGTTAAATTTGAGCTGGGCTCAGCCCGAGTTAATGTATGTCTGCCCATAGTGTGTGGCTCCCCCCCCCCCCTTGACTTCTGGTATGTGAGTGTAGCCGAACGATTATATGTGACTTGGCCTCATGTGACGTCGTTCTCTGACGTAGCCCGCCCCTCCTCTGTAGACCTTCGGCCGTCTTCAGCGGACGTCGTGCCTCCCCTCCCCGCCTCCCTTCTCTCCCTCCTTCCCGGTGTGAGCCGGTTCCTCGCAGCCGGAGAGGAGTTCAGTTAGTAGTGAGCTCTCATGTGGGTTACCTGTGCTTGCTCGCGCCCGCGGCTGCACATCCTCGTTGACTGGTAAGTGTTGTTTTCAGTCGTTTGCTTCATTTACTTTTCTTTCGTTACCAGTCTTTCCCTACACTGTCCTCGGGGATGTGTTGTTGCGGTCTGGAGGCAAGTATGGGGCGAGTGATAGGCTCGTGCCCAGTTGCTTAATTTGTGCCTGTTAATTGCGGCATTGACCGTTTCAGTTAGTGTATTGGTGTTTTTGATGCCTGTGAGGCTTTTTCTTGTCACATTTGTATCACTGGTATAACAGTGATTGCCTTCGGATTTTGTACTGATTAAGCCTGGTGTTGGCTGTGTTAACTTATGTACCCGGATTATTTCTGTCAATATATTGTGTGCATTTTATCGGGACTGTCATTTTAATTGCCGTAGCGAGTTGAACCCTTCCCCAGTGTTCATGTTGTGTGCGTTTGACTGCTGAATGTGTGTTCACCAAGTCGAGCGGAGGTTAGGGTGAGTGGCAGGTGTGGGATTGTTCCCTCAGGTATTAACGGCCGTGCGTTTACGCGTGTCTGTATAGAGATTACAGCACAAATTCAAGGAACAAATTACATACTCCAGCATAAATTTTATTGGCAGCGAAACACCATGAAATTAATAATACTGGTAATATTTAATATAATAAGACCTAAAAATTTTAATTCACAGTATTAAATGGTTAGGTACAATTGAAATCACGAGACAGTCAATATTTAATTGTAAAATTTATGGCTGCATTAAATAATAGTAATTTATTCAGATGATTCAGGTATTTTTTTGTATTTTCATTTGTTTCCCTCCTTTCATTCATATGTATGTGTGTATTGTATACGCCTACACACATGATAAAATTTTGTAACAAATGTGTGGATACTTAACCATTTTCAATAATTAACAGATTTGTATACATGAAGAAAATAATAATTTAAAAAAAATACTTTGCGCTTATGTTACCACAAAAATAATATTTGATTTGTAGAAAGTTAGCGAAATTTATGGTGAAATTACCTATAAAAAAACAGAAAAATTTGCGAAAATCATCTCATCAACATTGATAAAATTGTAAGAATATTTTAACCTATAACAGGTGTTTTTAGCCATTGAGTGTAAAGTACCTATAATCTCCTGCAAATTATGTTATGGAAGTAGTAGCTTACCTGCTATTTAATGTACGTATGTGGCACTAAGAACAATAAACTGCTGTGTTTGCTGTTGTAGACAACAGTAAGATGGTGTTCACAAAAGCTCCACAACTGTGTACATACATAGTGACATGGCATAGTGAACTTTAACTAAAGCAAGATGTCTGCAGTACCATAAGGGCAAAATGAAAGCTTGGTGAAACAATATGTCTGGGAGATAAACATTATCGTCCCTCCAATTATCCCTCCAGTTGTTAGCATACATGTGTATTATAGTACTGGAAGAACCATTAAATTTGTATGTGTAATCAGTTTTTTGTCACTGTGTGTATTGGTATAGTCTCCAAGGCGAAAAGTTAAATAAGGAAATGACTGATGTACGTTGCGGTTTCTCTCGCAGGAGCTGGTAGATCGCTGTGCTGCGTTGAGTGCGAAGCCGAATGCCATCCAGGACCTCATTGACGCGATGGGCAAGCTTGCAGACACCTACCAGGATGTCGAGTCCATGCTACAGGAAATTAGAGAGCTGCTTGAGGTACATAACCAGATTTTCTAATAAATGTGTAAAATAAGTACAGTAGTCTCGTTACAGCGAAATGTCACGGTTCTGGGTTCAAACTTCACTATAGCCGTGTCTTCGCTATAGCCGAATTTGGCCGATTGTGACCCACTAAACCCAAAAATTATATTAAAATTGTCTTTAAAATTACAGTAAAACTCGCTTAAGACGTTCCCACGAGATACCTTTTCCCAGCTGAGTCGTTTGGTTCGTTTGGTCCCATCACTTTTGTCATAAGAGCCATGGTTAATTTTCCCACATTTTACGTTTTGCCACGTGCCTGATTTCCCATGTAATACGGTTAACTTTAGTAAAGAAACTGAATTTTTTTTAAGTAATGTACACAATTTTCTTTAGTAAACAAACAAAGGAAACTGCAAGAAAAATACTGCATTTGTTTACGTTTTTGCACTGTCATCATAGATAACTGATGTGAGATGTAGCGTTCCACAGACGTTAGCGAGCAGGTACACTCAGGATGGCCAACGTATGAGCTTAACACGAAAAAATACAATCCGCCATTGGTGATCACGTGCAAGCCCGTAGCAGATTGACCGTGATCGCGTGTAATGCTTGCGCTCACTGCACAATAAATTCAAGATGGCGGCAAGAGAATTGCCGCTGCTAGCACTATCGATTGTCTGGAACGCTATCGATAGCTGTACCCACGTTGGCAACATTGATCTCTTTACGTGCGTTCGTTTGTCTTTGTTTGCGCAAACGATAACTTTAACCTAAACTTTGCGAAACGTGTTTGAAAATGTTACATTATAAAAAGATGTGATTTAAAGTCATTTCCATTTTAGTGCAGTGTGTTTAGATGGTTATATAACGGAAATATAATAGAAAAATAGTCATTTTCGATGAAACAAAAATTGTTGATCATGGAGAAGTGTGACGAGTTCGTGGAAACATTTCTTGACCTGAGTAAATAACTTTCAATTTCCTTTCAAATGCGTACTGTAACTGCCTAAATTCGCGATAGCATTGCAGAAAAATTTTAAAATGCTGAACAGTGTTAACCAAACGGTTAAAAAAAAAGGTCTTTTTACATTTCAAGGTGTTCTCTTGAAATATTATGTGCACGTACCATGAATCTTCTCAAAGCAGTATATTCTATTCCATTATTGGTAACTTAAACTATACCAAGTTTTATGTGACAAATATGTGATAAATGCATTGTTTGCATGGATACTATCACTTTGATTTTACCTGAAGAGAGTTTTTTTAACAACATGTAAACAACAGCACTAAATAAGGTAAACTGAATGAGTTTTATGAGATTTCCCTTAATTTACACTTTCCCACTACAGTGGAACCCCATTACTACGAGTATGGGATATTACGAGACATTCGTAATTACGAGTGCATTGTAATGCACCGTCAGTTTGTGTATGCAGTTTAATATATAAATGTTCGGTATTTACGAGTGGTATTGTCATGAGCAAGTACGTAGATACGAGAGATTCACAAGCAACAATCATCAATGTACCGCGCAATATTATTATTTTTTAATTACAAGTAAACATAATAAATACAAGCACACGTGATAATCATCATTCAGCGTGGCAGAGTGAAAAATATAATAATTGTAATTATTAATCTTTGATTTATTTCTTTAAAATTATTATTTAATATTCTATGAGTGCGGCAAGAGTACACGCGCCGGCAGTCAACATAATTACACTGCCGGCCACTGCAGACCAATGTAATCAGTTTGACGAGTGTAACAATTTATTTATTTATTTTAGCATGCATACTTAGATGATATTTCTGTGTGCCCTTTCACACTGTGGCACGCGTTAAATAATTTGTGCGCTTGCCCGAGACATATAAAAGTCAGCTTGGACGGGTGAATGTAATTATTCACTTGTCCATTGGACAGGTATTGCTAGTGTATTTACCAGCAAAAATAAGCGACGCCAACATTGGCAGTTGCTTTATTTTCGCGCACTAGTCATGAACTATGTTTAGCGGCAGCACGAAGTTAAGTTCGAAGCCAATTAGTAGTATCAGAAGTAGGCGCACATGTAGGCATTGACTTTGAGCAAGGTCACAAGTTTGTGATTTCATTCCGGCAGAGTGCTGACAGATAACATGTCGGACCTACGTGAGCGCTACCAAATCTAGATTGACAGTTTGTTGAAAAGCAGTGCTAAAGCTAGACATGCTCGTTTTAACACACAGCCCACCACCCGTGATATATTTTTTTTTTACTTTTTATTTTCTTTCTTCCCCTTAAGCTGTCCAAACAAACTCGTTCCAAGACAAAAAAAAGTGACTTACTGTTCTTCCCACGCTCTTCCTGACGGTGTGTAAGATGCTTTAACAATGCAACGGCCAGTCGCAAGGATTTATTGCTTCTCGCTCAAATTTATTTTTAGTGTGTTAAATTATCATTTATAATTAGTGTACAGTAAATGTTGAAATTGTCATTCAACTAAAAGATAAAAACATGTACGGCCGGCTGTGTGAGCATGAAAGTGAATCAGAACAGCTAATGCACTGACATAGGAGACGGTAACGCCAATGCGTCCTCTCATCCACCGTCCTTGCTGCTTATCTCAAACTGCTGAAGGTCTACGGAGTAGAATATAAGCTGTAGCAAGCTAAGCAGAGGTAAGCACGAGTAGTTGTGTGGGTGCGTGTGTGAGGAAAAGAGACAGTGCTATCGTTATCTCCCAGAGGCATTTCTTCTGTATGCGTGGTGTGTGTGACTCAAGTATAGCACAGCTGGCTGCAATTACTCTTAGTGAAAAAACAGTATATGTCCGCCGTTATTCAGTCATAACATGCAGTTCTTGTTCCAAATAGCAGTGTCATCATCTGAGCTGAGCGGAAGCTTTTTGGGAGCGCCCGACAACAGTGTCAAGCATCGGAGCCTTCGTCTTTTTATCTCCCCCCCCCTCCTTTCCCGCTCTGGTCACGTGTTTCTGACTGGCTGTGATTTGTTGTGTACAAATGGGTTGAGGGAGGGAGAGAGACATGTATGACATGTATTCTTATTGAACTCTCTCATTTGTACGAGTATCCGAGCAACCCTCTTCTTGTTAACCATACACAGGATTTAGGCCCAAGCGACAGAGCAGTGGGCTGATGCGCCCGGCCACGTTGTCGGCGACTGTACCATATCAAAATCCAAAATCGTAATCAATAAATGAAATCAGAAAAGCAAGCTGTATGTGAAACTACACACGGTTGAATGCACGATGATTAGTTATGGAAACGTAGCCAACGGTCACCTGGGTTGAAAAGGGGTCAGGAAAATAAAGGGCGCAATTCTTTTTTTAGAAAGACGTACGCTTGAGTTTGGGGAGGGAAGTGAGATGTTCAGGCAGAAGCATTACTCACGTGACAGTGCCAGTGGACTGCCATGGGGGGCGGGGGGAGAGGCTGTGGCGTGATGGGTCGGCGCGAGGGATAGAGGTAATCTGTATATCCGGCTGTCAAGATAACAAACACCTACTTCACAAGGTCACGTACATCGCCGCAAGTCTGCTTCACATAGTCACGAATCTCGCTGCAAGCCTGCTTCACACGACGCACCATACACGTTTCTACTCATAAAATTCAAATTTTAATGGAATTTTTTGCAATTTTTACGGTTCCTCAAAAAGAAGACTTTGCTATAACCGTGTTTTTGCTATTTCCGTGTTCGCTATTACGGGATTCTACTGTACCTAGTTTGGGTGCTATGCTTTTGGATGTTAGAAACTAAGGCAATTTATCAAAAGGAAAGTTTTGGATTTCAACTAATGTTACAGTATTTATCACATGTTTGTTTAGGTAACTAACAATGGAAATATTAGTCTGTTTACCCACATGCTTACATGTTTATTGTTTAGTTTTCATACATGCATAATGCATGCAACTTCAAAAAGTAAAATTTTACATTAAATATTAATGTATCTAGGAAATTGTACACATTGTTTAGGATGTAAATTCAACAACTGTAAAATTTTACTCATCTTTGTGCTATTTTGGATTCCATCTTGAGTTTGAGACTTGTGGTCATTGTGATTGTTAAGTGTGTTTGTAATATGCAGCAGGAGGAAGCGAGAGAGAAAGAGTACCAGGCGATAATGGGCTCCAGGCCGCCATCCATCGCAGCCACCGATCTGACTCGGGAGGCAAGGAAATACGAGGAGGCCCACGCCAAGGCCTCAGAGTCAAACCAGACACTGCACAAGGCTATGACTTTGAACATCAGTAACTTGCGTATCCTTGCACTGCCGCTCCCGGAGCTGGAGAAGCAGATACCCTCCCTGCGACTGCTGGACGGTGAGTGTCTCGTCTGAAATGCACTACTCAGCAGTGGAATTACTGTACAGTAAATCCCTGTTAAAATTACCTGGAAAGCTTACAGTAAGTAGTCACATTCAGGAGAACTGTGTGAGCATTATTCAGCAATTAGTTACTCCATGTGCAAGAGAGTTATAATGAAGCAGGATTTTGCTGTATGCATTTTAATGATGCAACTTATTTCAGGAGCAGCTATTTTTGATGCACTAGAAGATTTAAATTGTTGAACGGATGCTGCTGATTCTTAGGTCGGATTATCTTGGGTTAGCTTAAGTTTGGGTACATTATGGGGTTTGTGTTTCTTTAGTTTCTGTTGTAGGGTTTTTCTGGGTTTTGAGTTTCTGGGGCCTAGTGCAGTGTATCTGTTTGCCCCTTTTGGATGCGACCCCGAGGCTGGCTTCGGCCGCCTCTTAGTGTGAGAGGTGTCACCCCGGTTGACGGTGCCTTAGCCTCCCCCTCCCCGCCGGACCTTCCGCTCCACTGGCCATGGAGGGATGGACCTGGGTTGGAGGGGGGGGGGTTGAGTTCCGCCGGCGGGCAGCAGGGGCGCTGGCAGGGGGGGGGCGCGGTGTCGCGGCGCGTGGAGAGAGGAGTCACTCTTTGGTTGGAAGCCGAGCAATCAACATCGTAAGCTCTGGGGACGGGGTGTGTGCCTTAGTGGGCTGTGTATCTCTACTCGAAGGATGGATGCGCCAGCGGCGAGAAGCACGTGAGTGTGGCTCGCACTATTGTTCTGAAAGAGGACATAAGGCTGTTGTTTCTGCTACGTGAGTGGTGAGCGTACTTACTCCAAAAGATTCGTCGAAGAATTCAGTGAGTTGCCGTTTCCGTATGGAGACATTTTCCCTTATCGCCGACCCCGAGTTTGGTTAACTGGGATGCGTAGGGCAGCTGGGCGATTAATGGCCTTAGTGAAGGCTCTGGAGTGTGTGGTCATTACGCAGTTGGTGCAACTTCGCATTCGGGATACAACAGGGGGATATCTTTGCCCGACTTTGTAACTTTACGAAATAATTGCCGCTCGTTTGGGAGGAAATGTTGGGAGCATTTGTGAAACGAGTGAATGTTTATTTAACGAAGCCCACGAGTTAAATGGGGAAGATTGCCAGAGTGAATTCTTGTGCACTTGTACAATAGGTTTATCAGTAACTTGAGTGATTGTTTGCGCCTAGTGAATCAGATTGTACTTTCATCAGTGTGTGTATGTAAACTTATGGCTTTGTGAAGTGGTCAGCCACTTCCCCATCTTGGTTAAATCTTTTTAAAGTATTTTTGTGTTTTTATTTAAATTTAAATGTAAATCTTTCATAACAGGCTATATGCCATTTTCAGGGTGAGTTTGTTAGGTGTCCGGTATGATGCAACAGAATTCAATAACCTACTAACTGGAGACATATTTAGTTTAAATTCATCTTTTCAAAATTCAAGTATTAAAATAGTCAAGGAATTTTAAAGTAGAGTCATTTGATTATTTTTCTGGCTTGTTTGGTTTCAAATTGACCACTGTAAAATTTAATTATTTTTTGTTGATATAACTTTTTCTTGTATTTTGACTAATTTTTGAGTTTTGGCAATTTTAGCATATTATTAAATTTTTCCTGGTGAAGTGAGTAACTTCAGGTGTTGCAAGCTTCTCCAGGCTGTAGGATTTCTGGCGCCGACGTTGTGGTTGATCGCTTGCTTCATGGAATTCTCTCCATGACGTAGGTTATTGACGCACGTAGGTCAGCCATCACAGGGGGTTGCTTAGGGTATTGCGCCGCAAAAGTAGTTCCACTGTTGCGCACCTTTTGTCCCCAATTATTATATTTCTGTGGATAAATAATTTTATTTCAGTGTAAAAACTATATACCTATTTAAATTTTGGAATCCTTTTTTATATGTTTAAGGGTCATTTTACTGCTTTTGGGAGGATTGGAGTCTGTTGTATCACTCCGCCGATGTGCGCTATTTGTTACCATGTCTGTTGCCGTGAGGGAGCAGTTGGTGCCGGGCGCTGGCCCGAGGCGGTCGCGAGTTGTAGAGCAGTTGGTGCCGGGCGCTGGCCCGAGGCGGTCGCGAGTTGTAGGGCAGTTGGTGCCGGGCGCTGGCCCGAGGCGGTTGCGAGTTGTAGAGCAGTTGGTCTTTCGGTCGCAACGAACAAGTGTTTCATAATTATTATTTTTTTTTTTTGTTTTAACCCAAGGTCAGACATGGTAACGCCGGACATCTGACCATTGATTTGTGTTTTTGGTACCAAACCGTCATTTGTTGAATCATCACGAAGTAAGAAGGAAATGTAAACGGTAAAATTTAAAATAAACAAACAGTTGCCTTATTTCGTGAGTTTAATTTGTAAAATCACAACGATAGTTTCCGTCTCCATTTAATTGAACAAACTGAGCTATCCGGAGCGCGCAAACCCACATAACCTCAACGTCCACTACGTCACAACTACAGTGACAACAAACAACAGCGGACGCAACCGCGTCACAGCATGTAGCGTACACGTATTTGAATCATCATTTGTATGTGAATTGCATCTCGAAGTTGTTAATACACGAGGTTTAAATTATGTTGTGTTTTTCATTGCTCACGAACGATTTGTCGAAAGCCCTAATCACTAATTAGCTATAAGCATCGGTTAGTTGATGTGGATTTTACCTGCCCCTTTGTTGAGTTTGAGTTGTGGGAGTTGGTATTTTGTAAGGCCTGCAGCCTTTGGTAGTCGTTTCAAGTGAAGTCGGCTCAATTTCACTGCGCAACTCTGCTCCCTTCCGGGGCAAGTGGCAGGATTTAAATAAGACAATCGTTCTTGAGCAAGGGAATGTTAGTGTCAATTCGGGATTTTTGTATTGGGTTGTTTGTTTACGGCACTTTAAATTCACGGTACATTTAAGTCTCTAAGTATGTCTGCGCCGTCAGATTTTTGTATCGTTTGGGACGGGCCGACTTGGTTATTTATTTAAATGAACGGGGCCTCGTAGTGGCGGAAGAAGAAACCGCCGTAGAGTTACGTCAAAGAGCCATCACATGGTTCAGAGAGGAGGAACAGAGGCGGAAAGATATAGCGCGGGTAGATAAGGTATCTGCCAGGGAAAATAATGAGAAATGGACCAGAGAGTTGGTCAAAACGTTGCCTTGCGTTGACAGCTGGGAAGTGGAGCCCATCCTAGATTTTTTGATTAAATTATTGAGAATAACAGACTTAAATCAGGTTCCCGAAAAAAGCTTATTTGCCGGTTTAGTGATCAAATGCGTAGGGCCCTTGGCGGAGGTGTTGACAGAAGTACTGTCAAGTGAGAACTACTGCAGTGTGGAGAGTTTTCACAGGGGCATGCTAGATCGAATGTTTCCGGCAGGAGTCCGTTTCAGGTGCGTCAAACGATATATAGAACGTTTTCAAAGGACCGACGAAACCTTTATTGCCTTTGTAGAGTCTGTTGTGAACTATAGCAGGGCCTTGAGGAGAAATGCGAGAAGAAAGGGATCTGATTACCTTGATTATGGAAAACATCTCTCCTATGACAAGGGCCGAATGTAATTTGTGCCAGTACCAGACGTTGACGGAATTAAAAAAGTTGGCTGTTAACATCCAGGGTCGTGGGGAAACACGGCAAGAATATTTCAAGGAATTTTCCTTGGATGACAAGGGCTCGGGGGGTAACAAGGGATATAATCACGATCGCGTGACGGTAGTCGAGGCGCGGGAGCATGGGGAATTGTGTAAGCCGAGGGAGAAAGAAAATCCGAGGAGAGTAGGAAGGTGCGCCAATTGCAGCGGGACGGGCCGTTGGGTGGCTGAATGTAAGAAGGTCAGACTTAACGTGCAAGAACGACGATGCTTCAAATGTAATAAAATTGGACATCTGAGGGGACAGTGTCCGGGAAACGAGCAAGGGCGGGAGGGAGGCGCGACCTCGTAGCCCTCATACACCGGAAGTCGCGCAGTGATAAGCACGCACATAAGGGAAATATGCTTATGGTGCAATGGGGAAATGGAGGAAAAAATGTGAATGAATGGGCGTTGGTAGATTCTGGAGCCACGAGAAGTTTAATAGGTTGGGATTTATGGGAGCGCCTCATGAAAGTGGACGCGACCTTAAGGGGCAAGTTGAGAAGGGATGACACGCCTAGTTTTGTTACGGCCGACGGATCAGAGCTGACTTGTGAAGGCTTGGTAAAATTGCATTGTAAAATAGCTGGATTTTCATGGAATTTTATTTTCGCAGTAGTTAAAGGATTGAGCGTTGAGTCGGTGTTAGGTTTGGATTTTTTGGGCACGGTGCAAGCGAAGGTAGATTTTAGGAGGAGCACCTTAACTTTTGATTTTCTTCCTGATGTCCAAATAACGTTAGAATGCCGAAACATTGTGAAAATATATTCTGTTAGAGAAGAAGAAGCTAGCCGAGAGCGTGATGTGCAAAACATTTTACAGGATTATAAGGATGTGATTACCGAGAAAATCGGGAAATGTGATATTCTCCCTTATCAGTTCCATCTTTCTGATAAAACTCCCTTTAGGAGTAGGCTTTTTCAGTGTTCTCCCGTTAAACTGGAATGTTACCGGAATAAAATAGAAAAACTATTAAAAGCAGGGGTGGTCGTCCCGTCTACCTCGGAATTTTCGTCATCCGGATTTTTAATCAGTGAGCCGGGAGGTAAAGATTTTAGATTTAGTAGTGAATCACGCAAAGTTGAATGAGAGAGTGCCGGTAGACCCTTTCCCGTTACCCACTGTGGAAGCAGCCTTACAGCATTTGGGGCAGGCTAAGTATTTCACAACGCTGGATTTAAATAGTAGTTTTTATCAAATTCTATTACATAAGGAATGTAGGAAATATACAGCTTTCAGCACCCCTTGGGCACAGTTTGAATTCACACGAATACCTATGGGAAGTAATTTTGGCAGCCAGGCATTGAGTAGAGTGTTAAACGAGGTTTTGAAGGATTTCAAATTCAAGTACGTATTCCACTATATAGATGACGTGATTATCTATAGCGAGAGTTGGGATGAACATCTGCAGCACATAAGAGCGGTGCTAGATGCACTACGTGCGGCGGGGCTGACGATTAACCCTTAAAAAGTGGAGATGGAAAAGAAGTATGTTAAATTCCTGGGGTACGTGATAGGAGGAGGAAAACTTATGGTAAGCACGGAAAAGATTAAGCCGATTCTAGAATTCCCGCAACCGACAATGGTGAGAGGCGTGCAGAAGTTTATGGGAATGATAGGGTATTATGCCAGATTTTTGCCCAGTTTATCGGATATCGCAGAGCTGTTAAATAGGCTTAAAAGGAAAGGCATGAAGTTTGAGTGGGGGGAGGAGCAGAGAAAGGCTTTTAAAATTTTGAAGCGCCTGCTGTGTGAGGAGCCCGTGTTGTGTTTGCCGGATTTCAGGAAGCCCTTTAATCTTCATGTAGACACCTCAGCGCTTGCGCTGGGAGCTGTGTTGTGTCAGGATGTGTTCGGTAAGGTACCGTTTCATCCAGTAGCGTATGCTAGTAGAGTGCTTAGCGAAGCGGAACGAAGGCTCAGTGCCTATGAAAAGGAATGTTTAGCTTGCTTGTTCGGCATGGAACGTTTTCAGAGTTTCCTGGAAGGTACGGAATTTAATTTATACACTGACAACCAGGCCTTGTCGTGGATTTTGGGTCATCCCCATCAGTTAGGAAAGTTGTGGCGATGGGTTTTGTGATTAAATCGGTTTCGGTTTAAAATACATCACGTCCGCAGAGTGACTAATCCCATCGCTGACGCTCTCTCTAGAATGTTTGAGCCTGAACATTTTGCCGTGTCTCAGCAGCAGGGTAATCTCGTGGGTTCGCTGTTGTCATCGCCGGAAGCGTTTTTGTCTATTAAGGAACACCAGGCAGCAGGTACCGAGTGTAAGATTCTTAAGGCAGGTTTGAGTACCGGTGTTCAGGTCCCCTATGTCTTGGATAATGGGATATTATACTATGTGGAAAAGGGCGGGAAAAAGAAGGTGTTGGTGCCAGAAGCCGTTCGCGGGATGATTCTGCGCTATCATCATGATCAGCCGGTATGAGGCCACCTTGGGTTGGTAAGAACTAAGGAAAAGATTAGGTGAGATTTTTATTGGCCGGGAATGAGTAGCGATATAAAGGGGTTCGTAAGAACATTTGAAAAGTGTCAAAAGTTTAAGGCACCGAAAAATACTAAGCTGGGACTGTATGCGGCCGAAGAGCCCACTAGTCTGTGGGCGAAGGTGCATATTGACATCTTTGGACCTTTGGTTCGTTCCAAGAAGGGCCATATAGCGCTGCTAGTAGTATTGGATGTTTTTTCTAAATTCACCTTTATATTGCCGATTAAGAGTATGAAATATTAGTTACCCATGTGTGAAAATATTTGGGGCACCGGCTGAGCTAGTTAGCGACCACGCTACTTGCTTTGCAGGTAACGAATTTAAAATTATGTGCAGTGAGTGGAGCATTAAACATTCCTTTAGCAGTCCGCACTTTCCACAAGGAAATATGGTGGAACATGTGAACCGCAATCTTAAGGTTGCCTTAGGGATATTCAGTGATCCTGTGCACAATGAGTGGGACTTGCAGATCCCTTGGGTCAATTTGGGGTTCAATGACGCACTCCATGAGAGCACCGGAGAAAATCCTGCACAGGTGTTCTTGGGTAGGCGTGTGTCGCACCCATTGCTTAATATCTGGGGTATACCTCCCTTAGATTCGAGACACACCGAGCCGCAATGCAAGGTATTGTTATCTAGGGTCAAAGAGCGTTTAGTAGAAGCACAAACCTTAGGGGCTTGCAGGTATAATGTGGGTAGGAATGCTAACCTCTTTAAAGTGGGTGATAAGGTTCTGTGTTGGAGCTTTCGCCTCTCGGACCTCGCATTTAAAATCTCGGCAAAGCTGTTGCCTCGGTACGAAGGTCCGTACGTATTGCAGAAATGCTTAGGGGAAAACACATGGATGATGCATAAGGAAAGTAATCCATTTGTTTAAAGGAAGGCACACGTTACCCACTTGAAGCTGTATAATGCCCGACCTTGAGAGTCATGTGATTGTTTTAATGTGTTAGTGAGTCACTGGCCAGTGTAGTGTATTGTTTGTTTAGTGTCTAAAATGGTATTGACGTGAAAATGGAATTCCTCATCTACCTCATAGTTAATATTGATAGGCGCACAGAAGAAGTCTAGTCATGTGTATTAATATGTATTGTGTTCAAGGGTATTTATCTATTTGTTATTTAGGGTTATTTATTGAATGAATGCTTTAAAAGAGTAGTGAGGATTTTCTTAGTACTATGGCATCACATATATTATGAGAGCAGTGAGCTCGTTTATTGTGTTCTGGTTGTGAAATTTAAATAATCTAGTGTATCTAGTTTGAGGTGAGTCGTGCGCACGACGAGGTATGCTCTTGTGATATTTTAGTATTTTATATTAGCTTGTATACTCCATCTTATATATATTTGGTGTGTTGATTTTGGTGAGTGATCTTTATGAGTAATGTGTTTTTACATTTTATGGAGTTAGTGTGTATTGTTAGTTGCTCACTGAGTGACAGGTGATTGTAAAGCTTGGTATTGCAGTATGTCATACATATGTGTATTTGGTCTAGTCTCGTGGGCTTGGTATGTGGAGGGGTGTATGAATGGTGTCTGTTGAGTTTGATATCCGGTTGTTGGGGTTGAACGGATGCTGCTGATTCTTAGGTCAGATTATCTTGGGTTTGCTTTAGTTTAGGTACATTTTAGGGTTTGTGTTTCTATAGTTTCTTTTGTAGGGTTTTTCTGGGTTTTGAGTTTCTGGGGCCTAGTGCAGTGTAACTGTTTGCCCCTTTTGGACGGGACCCCGAGGCTGGCTTCGGCCGCCTCTTAGTGTGAGAGGTGTCGCCCCGGTTGACTGTGCCTTAGCCTCCACCTCCCCGCCGGACCCTCCGCTCCACTGGCCATGGTGGGTGGGACCTGGTAGGATGGGGGGGGGGGGGGGGGGGGTCCGGCCGGGGGGGGGGGGGGGGGGGGGGAGTTGAGTTCCGCCGGCGGGCGGCAGGGGCGCTGGCGAGGGAGGGGCGGGCCGCGGTGTCGCGGCGCGTGGAGAGAGGAGTCACTCTCTGGTTGGAAGCCGAGCAATCAACATCATAAGCTCTGGGGACGGGACGTGTGCCTTAGTGAGCTGTGTATCTCTACTCGAAGGATGGATGCGCCAGCGGCGAGAAGCACGTGAGCGTGGCTCGCGCTATTGTTCTGAAAGAGGACATAAGGCTGTTGTTTCTGCTACGTGAGTGGTGAGCGTACTTTACTCCAAAAGATTCGTCGAGGAATTCGGTGAGTTGTCGTTTCCGTATGGAGACATTTTCCCTTATCGCCGACCCCGAGTTTGGTTTACTGGGACGCGTAGGGCAGCTGGGCGATTAATGGCCTTAGTGAAGGCTCTGGAGTGTGTGGTCATCACGCAGTTGGTGCAACTTCGCATTCGGGATACAATAGGGGGATATCTTTGCCCGACTTTTTATCTTTACGAAATAATTGCCGATCGTTTGGGAGGAAATGTCGGGAGCATTTGTGAAACGAGTGAATGTTTATTTAACGAAGCCCACGAGTTAAATGGGGAAGATTGCCAGAGTGGATTCTTGTGCACTTGTACAATAGGTTTATCAGTAACTTGAGAGATTGTTTGCGCATAGTGAATCAGATTGTACTTTCATCAGTGTGTGTATGTAAACTTATGGCGTGTAGCGTACATGTATGTGAATCATCATTTGTATGTGAATTGCGTCTCGAAGTTGTTAATACACGAGCTTTAAATTATGTTTTTAATTGCTCACGAATGATTTGTCGAAAGCCCTAATCACTAATTAGCTATAAGCATCTGTTAGTTGATGTGGTTTTTACTTGCCCCTTTGTTGAGTTTGAGTTGTGGGAGTTGGTATTTTGTAAGGCCTGCAGCCTCTTTGAGTCATCTCAAGTGAAGTCGGCTCATTGTACATCAGGTTTTCTAGGCCATTATTAATGCCATCTTAATTACAGTAGAACCCTAATTTAGCTAAACATCGTGGTTCCTAAAAATGTTGTCGTTAAATCATTGTTATAGTCTAGTGAAATTTGCATTTTGAAATTTATTGTATAGTATTTTAAAATTTAATTTTTTAAAATAAATTATAGTCATTTTGTAACATTTTTGTATTTTCATTACTTTAAAAAAATTTTATTTTAAGGCTATGGTATCCCTATTTGTGCTGTTTTGCCAGTTTTATTTTTTAAATCCTGAAATGGTGCACATGTCGCAAAACTGTTAAATAGAAATGTTGGAAATTGTTTGTACGAAGTAGCCTAATTTTTTCAAAAATAAATGTCTATAATATAGGTTAATTATATACTTAATTAAATTTTATGATTGTCAATAACCAGCAGAAATTATAAAAACTTAAATTTTGAAAAATTAGGCTACATAGTGGAACAAATTTGCAACATTTCTGTTTGTTTTGCCTTATCTGCTCCTTTTCAGGATTTAAAAAAATAAAAATTACTGTAAAAGCATAAATAGGAACGAGTGATCTTACACATGTACCTCACCCTGAATGTTTGCATGCATGTAGATTCATGTTCTCTTGTGAAAAAATAACTATAACTTTGCATTACAATGTAATGAGGTCTATTATGTATGTCAGGGTATCCAAGTATATTTGTAAATGTATTTATAAATATTGATTTTGGGCATGTTGCTCATCTCAAAATTTTTATCGTGCTCACTAATTTATCTCCTGTGTAATTTTTTGCCCACTTATAAATACATTTTTTATATGTAGCATCTCTATTTCAGGGAAAATTACCATCCAAGAAATATTCTCACTTTTTTTTTAATATTAGCTGTGAGTAAGGCACACAAGCCACTTACTGATTATTTTGTCTGCAAACACAGTTCAACGGTTCATATCTGTGTGTGTGTGTGCACGCATGCACGCATATGTAAGCATGCGTGCACACACAAGTCATGACACACAGCTGGCGGCAATTGTTCTTAGTGAAAAAACTGTATATGTCCAGCGTTATTCAGGCAGAACATGCAGTTCTTGTTCCAAATAGTCACGTTGTCACCTGAGCTCAGCGATAGCTTTTTGGGACTGCCTGACAACTGTGTGTCTGGCGTCGGCACGGTAGCCTTTGTCTCTTTCTGGTCACGAGTTGCATGTAAGCGGACTATGTATTTATGTACAAGGAAGGTGTGGGGGCAAGAAAGAAATACTGTGTATTGTTATTTTCCTCTCTCCTTTGTGCGAGTGTCCGGGCAGTATACAATTTTTGTGCTGTTGGGCAAGACACTTCTGCCACTTGTTTACGATACACAGGACGTAGGCCCAAGCGACAGAGCAGTGGGCCGATGCGCCCAGTCGTGCAGTGATGATATAGGCGTTTGCCCAGAAAATTTTACATTTTACAGCAAAAATAGTAGACTTTCACGTTTTATTGTGGTTATTTCCAATTTGCGAAAATTCTGGATCTCATTGTTTAGATGTACCCGAGTTCATTAGGTAGGGAACCCTAGGCCAGGGTTCCTGGATGTCTTTTCACCAAATTTGTTTTTCAGTAAATCAGAGTTAGAATAACTGGGGTTCTACTTTATAATTACATCTTAAAATTTACGTGGCGAAACATAGCGATTTGCGCTTCCGCGCAAAATGTGTCGACCTTTTCGTGTGTGTAGCTGTCAACCTCCATGATACTCTGTGAGTACATGTTTCTATTTAATTTTAAGATGTAATTAGTTGCCTAGCTGCCTTTGTTTTCCTGTATCAAACATTGGGGTTTTACTTTGTTGAGTTTGAGCCATATTATGTGTTCTGGTCTAGTTGAGGTATCTGTGCAGCAGTCATTGTAGCTGCCATCTTCAAGTCATGTTGCAAGGCTGAGTCACAAGAAAGAAATGTGAAATGAGGCACAAAGTCACAAGCTAAGATGGGGTTGTTATTTTAAAGTTTGAAAATTCTGACGATACAGCATCCATTACATAATGTCCTTTATATGTATTGTATGTTTGCAGTGCCTGTGGACGACCCGGTTACCCAAGAGATGCGACGTCTGGTGGGCAAAGTGGAGGAGATGAAGAACCAGCGAAGCTCTCTGGCATCGCAGCTGCGGGATTCAATCTGCCAGGATGACATCACGAAGCAGTTAGTCACCCGGTCATCTGAGCCTGTCGAAAATATCTTTCCTCGGGAGCTGGAGAAACATCAACAATATGTGAGCCAACATTGCCACTATTGTTTCATGTCTGCTAGATTCAGGCAATCACCAGACTTCACATTAGAATTGTGTGAATACCGTATTTACTCGTGTACAGTCCCCCCTTTTTTGCCCAAAATTTATGTTAAAAATTAGGAGGGGGGGCTATACACGGGACAAACTACCATCACTGCCAAAAAAATGTGTAAGCACTCAAATTACCGACATATTTGTTTTATATGCTGATTATTACTGTGAACTTTCACAAAAATGCAAACAATAATAGTAAGCCGTAATAGAAATGCTTAAATCAACTAATTAACGTGTCTCGGGAGTCAGTACCGATAGTAACAGCGCGGGAGCGCGCCAACTGTGTTTCTAAACAATGGAAGGTCCAAGGTTAAAGATTCTATTTTAAGGAACATGGCCGTGCTTCGGCTATTGAACTTTAATAAAAAAAAAAAATAAAAAAAAAAACGGGCCGTGCTTTACCGGCTTTCGAACTTATAAAAAAAAAGTAAGTAATCATAGCATAAAGTAATTATTTTACAAAACTCAACTTATTTTAATTTGTTGCAGACACCACGTGCGCACTTTCGCAGTCGACATCAAAATGTCTCGCGGCACTTTTTTTTAAATGCTCTTGAGCATATTTCACCACTTTTAATTTAAATTCAGCAGTGAAACTGCACCGTTTTTTCCCCATTATCAAACGACGTAACTGAATAAACTGACAAGAAAACAAGAACGCCGTGACTATTGCTAGCTGTTACAGATAACAATGGCCTCTACGCGTGTGTATCTCACAGCAGAGCTTGCACAACTGAATAATGTGGCAACGCAGCATCACGTGCCTGGCCAGCCGCCCACCCCTCCCACCCTCCTGCCAGCACACACACCAGCCCGCCCGGGCCTCATCCTCCCGCATGCTTCTAGCCATCTGCCCGTACTCACGCTCAACTACTGATAAACATGTGCCCCGTTCCAAGGCACAAATAAACCAGACCACTATCTATCAGACCTACGTCTGAAATTCTGGTCTAATCGGCCTAATCCCGGGGTGTGCATAGGCACAACAATTCCAAGGGGAAACACAAAAGACACGGACAAACATACACATTAAATGCAAGCGGGAATGTCAACATCTACTAGAAACAAACGTAATCGTGGCATGTTTTCGACATGTGTATTTAACTCAATGTCCACTGATGGCATACAAATTATACAAATCACGATAGAAACACTAGTAAAACGGGCTCAAAGCCCTTAACAAACATATGAGGGCTCGTAAGCCTTAACCAAAAACACTTGAAGGAGTACACTACGGATTAAATAAATAAATCAATGCCTCTACTGTATTTCTCGCCCATCACATCAACGTCCGCTCGGCCAATTAGAAAGATAGGAAAGTGAAGAAGTAAGCAAAAACTAAACACACGCGGAAATTTTAAACACAAAACCAACAAAGGGTAGACACGCGAATTACCTAACCGTAACACGGAAGAACGACCCTAAATTAAACACTTACCAAAACAAAACTATCGGGCGGGCGTTGAGGTGATGGCGAGAGAGGCACAACCTACTCCTCGAAGCGCTGGGGAAAGAGTGACGAGCACAGGTCGGCGAGGCGCTAAGGCAGGAGCGGGGAAGAAGGGAGGGAAGGCCAGCCAAAGGTGGGGACACGAAGACATCCGAAGACACCCGAGCTCCGACGAAGCGGCGAGGCATGCGCACAACACAGTTCAGACGTCACAGTACAACACCGTTAGCTGATGTCACAGCCTTGGCGGAGAATTCTGACAATTCGAGGGCACACAATAGCAGAAACTGGATAATAGTCTATAATGCTTCAAAGTCGGTGCTGTCCCAGCACAAACTTGTCCGCTGCTACGCTCCGCGGCCAAGTCAAACGAAAAAGATGTGTCCGGCTGTTGCTGTGTGTTTGTATTACTTACGTTAAATTTTTTTTTTTTTTGGCATGGGAGGGTTATACACGGAATATTAATTTTTCTGTAATTTACAACTTCGATATTGGTGGGGAGGGGGGGGGGGCAGTACACGAGTAAATACGGTATTTTGATTAATGGAAAATATTAATTTTTTTTTTGTTTTGGTAGAACTGGTGTATTAAAGAGAAGATAGGAAACAGGTGCTAGGCTACTATTTACTAAAACTTGTAAGGCAGAGCTGCACAATTACTTACAGAATTGTACTTGAAGGTAGGAGAACACAAAACGTGGTTCAAAGACACATTTTTCATGCGGTTGTGTGGTCGTGATGTTTCTTTTGCCAAGCCAACTTCCTCGGGTGGCATATTACACACTCACTGTGTAATCATTCGCCACCCGAGGAAGCTGACTTGGCCAGCGCAACGTTGCGACTGCGCGAAAAATGCAGTCCATCTGTGTTTTGTATTCTCTTACCTGCAAGTACGATTCTGTGAGTACTTGTGCACGTCTGTCTATATGTTTTAGTAGGTAAGATTAAAGTAACAATGAAAACATTTTTATTCCAATGAATATGCGATTACTAATCTCACTTTGGATAAGATGTCTAAAAAGAAATGTTAACTCTGTTTATCTGCTTGCCTGAATTATCATTATACAGGTAAACCTCATTATAACGAGACCTCTGAATGGCTCAAAAAATTCTCGCTGTAGTGAATTCTCTCTATAGACAAAATATAGTAAAAAAAAGTCAGATATTTCCTTAAGTACATGTTTTTTGCCTAGTGTACATCCTGGCAATCTTTTGTTACTACTGTATACTCCAAATAAATACAGAGGAAAGCCGTATTTTATCTCGAAATAGTCGCACATTTTAAAATATAATTATCTGAAGATCAATAGGTGGGACCTACAACTGAGAAAAAAATATACGTAGAGGTGCAAAAAAAAATGAATGAAACTTTAAAGGACCGGTACCAACTAAATTGTACACAATGATTTCGATGTAATAGTTTTTAATTCAGTATTCATCTTTCTCCAGGCTGCACTAACTTTCAATTTACTCCAAATGCCAAGCACGCGACTGTGTTACCAAACTGTGTGGCAAAATAAAAATGTCATAAGATTGAATTGGATACCTGCTGTATAATTACGGTACTTTGACTTTCCCATCACTCGCTCGTGTTTACTTCCACCGCGTAAAAATAACAAACTAGTACGTGTGTGTGATGTGCGTGCGTTGCAACTGCTCTAGCGTAGGCCACTAGTCTGTAGCCATGCGTGACAACACTGCTGCGACTACGCATTGCAACACCACTTGGTTCAAGGTCACAGCTGCTACCACCAACCCATGCATGCACTCATTGTCCATGTCGCGCTTCAGCAGCCAGCTACGCGGCATGCAGCTATTGCGATGCCAGCAGCGGCTCGCGTACATTACAATGACCTATAAAGCTGTGCCATGGCTTAGACTGTGTGCCGCCGTTCACAGCCTGCCCATAAACAACTATGGTAGTGACAGTTTTGAAAGCTACGACAATAGTGTGGGTACGTCTGAAATGCTGTACAGTAAATCATGCTACAAAATACTGTTTTTTTTAATTAATACAATATAAAAGAGTAATGGAAAAATATTACCTTAAAATCCTGTTAAGGTTTACAAAAAACTGGAGCGCTGCTTATTATTGTGAAAACGTGAAATTATATTACAAAACTACGTCCACTACGTTATTTGTTGTCACTCCAGTGTTTTAACACTTTTGTAAGGGAACAACTGTCTAAAAAATTCACTTTCCTAAGAGAAAAAGTCAGTCAAGATTAGCTTTATATTCACTTTCGTAAGGAAAAAATCCTTCAAGAGTAGCTTGCTTTTTCTTGAAGTTGTTTTTTAACACAAATTCTTCGACACAATGAAAGTGTGTAATATCCATTGTAGAAGCTGATGGCGAACACTTGTAGAAGTTACTCAGAACTTCGAGAACTACAGTAACTGCTGCCTGAGAGGGTGATTGTATTGGCTCACTATTGTCATCGTCGTCGTCGGAACTGTCCTTCTGAGTAACTAAGTTAATGAGTTCCTCGTCGGTCATTTCGCAGCACACCACAACATCGGTATCAGTCGACACAAACTCGTCGAAGTTCACTGGCACTTCCAACTTATGCTTCACCGTTCTCCAACATTCTGACTCTTGGAAAGGCTGAGTAGGAACATCCATAACCTCTTCAACGGCTGGATCGTCCACATTTTCTTCGGCATCTAGATCATCCCTGTTTTCTTCAGCAGGCTTAGTGACAAAAGTCAGCATGTCGTAAACAACCAGCCACTGCATCTGCTATTATTTTACACCATGAAACTGCAATTGCAAGTATCGCATCCAATACGTTCCACTTTGTAAGCTCCTTTCATAATTAAATTTTCCGCATCACAGGCTGCATCAACATAGAGCGGAAATGGTGTTTCAGGAGGCGGAAAACACCTTGATCTAGTGACTGTAGCACACTAGTACAGTTTGGAGGGAGAAACACAAGTTCTACATTTTGCAGTTTAACTGCCGGATGCGCTGGGCAGTTGTCAACTAGCAGCACAACCCCCATCCTAGCATCAAAAGCATGAAGCCATTTCTTGAATAACCCTCCAATCATCCAAGCCTTCTTGTTTGCATCGTATGTACATGGCAAGTCACGCACACCACGAAAGGCGCGAGGCTTGGCTGACTTGCCAATCACGTACGGCACAAGCTTGTCGCTTCCATCCATGTTGGCACACAGCAATACGGTTAGGCACTCTGTACTTTTTTTCCCATCCTTACATGGATCACATTTAGTCGCGAGCGTTTTATCAGGCAAAAGGTTATAGAATATGCCTGACTCGTACGCATTATAAATGTCTCGTGGCGCATATCGTATCAAAATGTCCTGGAGCACAGGATCCCACATCTTTACTGCCTCGTCACTTACACTTCCCGATTCCCCAGACACAACATGTTGGGTAATTCCTTTTCGCACTTTAAATCGGTGCAGCCAGCCCTCACTACACTTAAAATCTTCAATTTTCATTCGAAGAGAGAGCTCTGACGCCCTGGTTTTGAGCATCGGCCCACTTATTGGTACACCTGAAGAACGTTTTTGGTTAAACCATTCTAGCAACACATCCTCTAAATCAGAATGGTCTGCAGCACATAATTTTTTACTACCTGTCGCCACATTTTGCTGCAGAACAGCAGCCTTTATTTTGTCCTTATTTTTAAGGATCGTGAACAGTGTAGAGGACTGCAGATTATATTGTCTGCCAATCTTACTTTTGCTGACATTCCCCGCTTCGCACTCGGTAATAATTTTTAATTTTGTAGCAATATCAAGTGACGCTTGCTATTTCAAAAACTAGACTAAATAGTCAAGTTATTTATCCAAAATAAATGCAGCATTAACCTATCCAAAGCAACACGACACTACGATCTGCACTTGGCGGAAACAACTAAGTTTGCGTGAAAAAAGCAGGATCATGTACACAACTCGACAGAAACGTGCATGCCGCCACGCCCGAAGCTTTAAAAATCGCCGTATTGAAGCGCCACAAGTGCGATATATTGCAGCAAGAATGCACGAGGAGCGATTGTGTATCGCTACCGGCCTATCGTTATAGTGAACGATATTGTTGAAGTTCACTCGTTGTAAATAAATATTTTAATCTGGTTTTTCGTATACGGCGGGTTGATACATTTTAAAATTCTTGTTACAGTGAATGTCTTGTTATAGGCCATACTCGTTACATCGAGGTTTACCTGTACTACGTAATTATGCCATATGTTTGACAGATGGGTACACACGTAAAAAGTTATTGCAATCCGTTACCATTCATAATTTTAAAACTCTTATATCTAAACTAAATGTAAATTTTTGTGTAGTGTTAAGTCTCCAGTTTTTTTGTTAACTTTTATTTATTGTTAAATCTTCACCATATTTTTTCATTAAGGTTAACTCTATTGAAAATTTTTTTTTGTTAAGAATATAATTGCACATAATAATTTTTGCTAAAGTTAAAACTGCATAAAATTATTCTTTGTTTTCATTTCAGTTAGATACAGTACTTTTTCCTTTTTTTCCCCTTGCTTTATTAAAATGTTGTGTTCACACAACCACACTTTAGACTAGGGGTGTGCGAAGCTTCAAAAATTCAAAGTCAAGTAGAATATTAAGCTACAGAGTATTCACTTCCACAATGTATCAAAGTTTTGAAGTTAACAAAGAATACAGATCATAGATACATTATGTGGCGTCAGTTTTACCTTGACCTACATACAGTAATTTGTCGTGTCTGTCCATCACTCAAAACCTACGTATCTATTTGTTATAATTTTATTTTTTGGGTTCAAAACAAGAAATGCACGAGATAACCTTTTTTTTTTTACTCCAGAGTTGAAGAACCACTTTTATGCTCATTAGAGAAACTACCACTTTTATGTACCTAAACATATTTTACTACAAAATCAGACTTGAAAATATAGGATGTATAAGGTAAAATTTGTCTTCGACTCAACTTTGAAGGAAATATATTCGATTTCGCTTTGAATTAAAAAAATTACTGCGTCACACACCCTTACTTCAGACCATTCGACTTCATGAGAATTCTGTACTGTACGTATTTAAGTCAGGCAGTTAAAAAGAGTAATAGAGAAATTATTCAGGTGGAATATGTCCCAGGAATGTGTTTGTCTAATTTTCATTAGAAGCAGATCATACTAAAGTTTTCTTTAGGACAAGTAAATTTTCTACTCTTTAACTTTGATAAATTCCAGATTTAGTAGCTACTAAAATTGAAGAAATTTTTTGTGTACCAAAATATTCATATCTTGTATTGTGGGGTCACACAAGGAAATATTCATATTTATCTGATTTGTTAATAGTATAGAATCTATGCTACTAATTTAATTTAAAAATAAATTTTGGTCCTCTATGCTGTTAAAAAACAATTTTGAAATATGTTGTACCACATTTAGTGTTTTTAGAAAATTTACACTTTAAATTGTATACTGTAGTTGTATGGTTTTTTAATGACGTCTATTAAGAATAAATGAATTAGCATTTTTTCATGCTAAATTCAATATATTGCTTAAAGAAATTTTGTATTAATATGAGGGGCAGAGTCAATTACGTATAATGAATGAGTGAATTATTGTTGAATAAAATCATAATCACAGTTCTGTGTTTTGTTTCAGGTTGATTTGATTGACCAAAACTTATCAGCCCAGGACAATATTTTGAAGGCCCTAACAGATGTTTATGCCAAATATGCAGGCACAAGGAAAGCAACAAATGAAATCATTCGCAAGCGGGAAGCCACCATCAGTGGTTTAATTTCTTCTTACGATGCTTACGAAGATCTGCTGGCAAAGTCCAGTAAGGGCGTGGAGTTCTACCGCAAGTTGGAGACGAACGTGAGCAAGTTGTTGCAGCGAGTGAAGGGCACGTGTAAGGTTCAGGACGAGGAGCGGGAGCACATCCTGGCCAAGAACAAGAAATCCCTGCCAAGCAAGAAGGTTCCAGATGAAACCACTTACGAACCGGAACCTCTACCTTCCAAACCCGGAGCTCCCAAGCTGAAAGACTACTTGGAGAGCATGAAGAGAGGTGGCTACACTCCTGGCAGTGGGTCTTACCTCAATCCAGCTTACAGCAGCCAGATTCCTCCTTCCGTTTCCCCTCAGCCGGTTGGTTCTGGTTCTGTTGAGAGTATCAGTTCCCAGCAGTGGGTACCGTCTGTCAGGCCGGCCCCTGTGGGTTCGGAAGGGACAGGGGAGCAACCTCCGTCCCTTTGTTCCGTCATGAATACCTCCCTGAAATCTGCCGGCTACACACCCGAGGACAAAGTACCAGCATCTGCTTACATGCATTCTGGATCATTACAGTACTCGGCTTTCCCTGTCCCACATTATCCGAAGCAGTACGCGTCCAATTTGCCAGATGTGCCCAGCTCCCCTGACGTTGACTTGGCAGCTCTCAAAAACATGCAGAATTTATTGCATCAGCAGCCACAGCAGTATTCATACGATTCAAGTGGACAGACCTACGGTTATCAGTTTTCGAATGGCACAGCATCCTACAGCAGTGCTCCTCAAGTGCCATCATCATACTCACAAGATGTGAATTCCAGTTCCTCTACTCCTTACTCTAACCAGTCTCAAGCTCAAAATTCCACCGTGGCCACACATTACTCCAACCCATCTCAAATGCCACCTTCTTATCAGCTGGCTGCGAGTTCTGATGGTGTTGCGCCTCACCTTAACCCCTCACGGTACTCGCCAGCGCCACAGCCATTGGAACAGCCGGTTCAACCAGCTTCACCATATTCCTCCCAGCAGTCGAGCGGCACAACATATGCCATCCGGCAAGCAGATGGTGCGTACTACTCGTTCCCTGCAGCTAGTTCGCAAGCTGGGACTTTGTACTACCCATCGCAGTATGCTGCCTCGTATACGTCCATGCAGCAAGCACCAGTATCGTACCCCTGTACTCCCTCTCAGCAGCCTGGAGCCGTGTACTGCATGACGGGACAGATGGGCAACAAGTACCCCACCGCCTCGACTCCTAGCAGTGTCACTGAAGTCCGGCTACCTCAGGAGAACTACCACCCAGCTTATAGTTATGACAGTTCCGGCTACCTCCCGCCCACCGGTGTTACTGACTACCAGTACATGAGCAGCGACCCCAACATCTCGTTATACACCAGTGCGGGGACGTACGACACCTCACAGACGAGCTCGTCCAACAAATCGGTAGATGGACAGACTTTCGCAGCTCAGTACGGTGCCAATGTGAGGCAGGAAACCCCTGGTCAGGATCAGTATTATCCATCGTCATATGGTGGCTACCAGTACGGCAGCACCGTCGAGCTACAGGCTACCATCAACCACCAGCAAGGAGTGTACGGCGTACAGCAAGGGAATTACGATCAGCAGCAAGTGACAGCTAACCAAGTAGTGTTTGGTCAGCAACAAGGTAATTATGGCCAGCAGCAAACTACCTTTGATCAGCAACAAGCAAATTACGGCCAGCAGCAAACTACCTTTGATCAGCAACAAGCAAATTACGGCCAGCAGCAAACTACCTTTGATCAGCAACAAGCAAATTACGGCCAGCTACCAGCAGTAGTCGGCCAACAGCAGGGGATGTACAGCAGCCAACAGCCACAGATGTCAGACCAGCAACAAACGACAGGTAGTCAGCAGCAGGTCAGCTACGACCAGCAGCAGGCTACTCCCAGCCAGCTGTCGAGTGGAACGTCCAACGTAGACCTCCTGGCTGGGCTGGACTTCACGGTGAACCAGGCTCCATTGGTGCCACAGCAGCCGGCTGGGGAGAAGACAATAGTGACCGCGTCCCCCAGCAAGCAGTCGACTGTGTCAAAGCCAGCACAGCCGCCGCCCCCGGTCGTTGCTCCTGCTACAAATGCTGCCTCCGTGGAACCCAAGCCACGGAGTTTGACTCCGGATGTGGTGAGACAGCATGCTGCATAGCTTTTTTTTTTCACGTGGAAATTTTTCACAATAAGTCAGTATTTTTGATGGGTGATGCCCACTTCTTTCTTGATCTGACATATTGGCATAAATGTAAATTATTTATATAAACGTGATTGCAGAAATTTGGAATGTAGTCCAATTTATTCATTGTAAAATTTTTTAAGAATTGTTCCTACTTGTACGGACTGGTTTATTTTTATTACAGGGGCATGGATAATTAATTCTACAACTGCTAGCATTTGCGAGGGTGAGTCAAATGAAAACATAAAAAAAAAAGTGCAATAAAAATTTTAAATTGCTTTTTTCAAAGCATTTTCATCATTTTATAAAGTCAGAAGTGACATGGTCTGCATGTATTTTTCCAGGACAATTCTTGCATTCATATTATAGTTTGTATTTTTGCTTACATCATCATCTACTGAGCTGTCCCTCAACCAAGACATTCGTGAAACTTCGCCTCAAGTTATTTTCATGTAGTTCTGGGCTAGTCTTTGTTTCTTTAGGAAAGGTTGTTTCAGTACAGATCTACCAGGTCGTTGCAAAATGTGAACAAATCACAAGCGAGTCGGTAGACAAGTTCCGCAGAGTTTAGTTTGGGTTGTTGACATAGAAATAGTCAGCAGCAGCTGGAATCCCTCCGCTACTATGTAACACGACCATTTCCCGTTGCTCAGTCTCGAAATTATAAACTTTTCTCCAAAACAGGTGACTTAGAAAGGCTTGAAACGGAAAAACTTGAAAAGAATGGTCTGAATTTAAGTTTTATTGAACGTCGCACTTCGTGAATGTACATTATCTTACACCACACAACTGCTTGCTTTCAGTAACCGCTCTTACGAGGGAACGTCTCCTTAACAAAAATTGAAGCTGGTTACGACATAGAATTTAAGAAAGTCCGAGAAACCACATTGGTACATCATTACAGTAAATTGTTTGGGGGGTTAAAAACCGCCCCGCACCCTACGGCCACGTACGCGAGAAAAAAAAATTTAGTAGAGTAGAATTTTATCCAAAAGCAATTTAACACATTATTAAAAATAGAGAGTTCCGGCCACGGGTGCCTCTCGCGCACGTTACATTTTCCCGCTTACTCACATTTCTATAGGATTTTGGGCCGTAGCCCCGCGGACGTCCGTCTTCTTCGGAGTCGCGACTTTTTCTCTCACCCGAAGATGGAGGCAGGCTTGCAGGAAAAAGTATCAAGGTCACGGTGCACTTTGCCGCGATTGGCTGGCTCCGAGCACGTGACACCGGTACTTCCCCTGTCTGTGTGCTACACCCAACACGACTAACAAAAACAGGCCACAAAACATTACCATATATGGGCACAAAAACTGAAAACTCAAGGGCGAGCACACATCACCTAACCATAGCCAAATATGGGCATAAAAATTGGCACGGAGCATAACAAGGACAAAGCTGTGCCTCCTCCTTCTGGCCCTCTGGCCATAGCTATTATCATTATACCCTAACTTGAAATTAAATAAGTATACAATAAAATACCACAAACTTTTCTACATAAGAACAGTTACCTTCAGCTGTTATTGTTAAATAAAAATACAAAAAATGTAATTTAAAGCAAAAAAAAATAATACATAAGTGGAACCCTGCAATGTTACAAGGTAGAGCTAGGTTTTTCAAGTCTGATGAAGCTTAGTTGGTAAGTATAGCCCCGATTTAACGAACTTGGGAGTAACAAAAACAGCGATTTAAAAAATTGATTTTTATGAACCTTAAAAAAATAACAAGAAAATGTATGAAATAACTACACTAGACCCCCAATTTTACGAACCCTGGTTTTAACGAAGGTAGCGATTCTACGAATACAATCTCAGGAACCCTAAAAAAATAACAAAATTATATGACAAAAAAGTTGTAAGGAATTTCGTTGACAATGAATAAAACATACTGTATCTAATTCACAGCATTAAAATATGAATTGTTGAGTTGCAGATATTACTTGGTAAGTCACAATATTTAAAATAAAACAAAAATAGCGAAAATCCGTTAAAAAAAACGTGACAGTGACAGTTTGAAAACCGCGCGGCGGTGGCGGCGCCGCATGTGCCAAGCCGGCCGGCCTGTCTCCACTCTCCAACTACAACGTATTAGGATCTATATTGAGGTTGTACTATAGACGCAAAGTTCCAGCCAAGGAGTATGTAAGGGTTTATAAGAGATGGCACTGCCAGGTTAACCAGCCTTCCTTATTTACGGCCCGATCTCGTTGTCGTAAACGATTGTGTATTACCAACCACGCAACAGAAAACATACATATTCTGTCGAGGGAAATTTTGTGTTAGTATCGACAATGATGCATAGTCGTGATGAACTGTTTAAATATTTAATTAGCTTATAATGTTGTTATATGAGTGTTTTGTAATAATGTATTTTATTTATTTATTTTTTATTTTAAGCGGTGAGGTTCTTGGTATGGTTAAATTGTGTGCACTCATAACCTGTAACTTTAAGGTTATATACGAGTAAATCTGATATTTTTATTTAAGTACTGTTCATAAATAGTACGTAATACTAGGTACATTCGAAGTCAGTTATTATTATTATTCAAACAACTTGCAGCATGTGGGACACAACACACTACCACTCTATTAGGTTAACATCAGTCGTAAAAACATTTTAAAGCGATACAAAACACAGGTTATGAAGCCACACATAACTGGTACAATAAAAACCTACTGGAACTTTAAAACTAAAAGGTCTACCTAAAACAAACCATTTGGTATGATAAATGTTGACGAATCGCAACTACACGGCGAGCATGCACACGAGTGATAATAGTAACGGAAAATGGCGGCGTATCCTTACACGATCCTCGGGTGTACCACTACAAAAATTTTCAAGACTCTCAATATACGTCAACATTCTTTAAACAGTTTTTACAACAAAACAGAAGATTTAATTCGTGTAGATTCCGACATTAACACTGTAATATATGGTAACTGCCTACAAATATTATTTATGTTAATATATTACAATATCGTGCAGTGATGTTTGTAATTTTGTATATTGGTACACACGCAATCGTTTACAGAAAATAAAGAGCTGCGTAGGCCCTTTCCTGTGTCACCCCCCTGTTTCCAGTGCATGCGCATATGCTCATTTAACTATAGTACAGCCTCCTTCTAGGCTGTTTCACGACGTCTTATATCTCTCTCGTCTCGCGCCGAATGAGTTTACTTTTTTACACGAACCCTATAAATAATAGCGTGATATTTTTCTTTATTGCGTTAACACCATACGTACTTATAGCGGCGTTCTTTTGATCGTAAGACGTCTACCTATTGATATAAATTTATATTTCAGCTATCACTTGCATTATTTTTCTGTTAAATGCTACGGAAGTCGGTCTATTCGCTCGAGAGAAGACACTCTGAATCTAGATTTTCTCATTTTTTTAGGAAAAGGATTGGTCATATCTATTGTTTAGCGATGTTCTTTTGATCATCAGACGTCTGACTATTGATATAAATTTATATTTAAACTATCACTTGCTTTATTTTTCCGTTAAATGCTACGGGAGTCGGGCTATTCGCTCGAGAGAAGACACTCGGAATCTCGATTTTCTCATTTTTTGGGGACAAGGGTCTGTCATATCTACCGCTCAACAGTGTGACGTCTGGCTACTGATATCAATTTATGTTTACATTATTA
>PNEQ01003628.1:23223-55954 GCA_003012365.1 Medauroidea extradentata | reverse complement strand
AAAAGGTGAATTTAAATTAACATGTCCCCAATTACTAGGTTATTGAATTCTGTTGCATCACACCGGACACCTGACAAACTCACCCTGAAAATGGCATATAGCCTGTTAAGAAAGATTTAAATAATATAAATTTAAATAAGAAAATAAAAACATTTTTAAAGATATAACCAAGACGGGGAAGTAGCTGAACACTTCACAATATGTGTGTGTGTGTATGTGTGTGTCTGTGTGTCTGTGTGTGTGTTTGTGTGTGTGTATGTGTGTCTGTGTGTGTGTCTGTGTGTGTGTGTCTGTGTGTGTACATCTGTGTGTGTGACTGTGTGTGTGACTGTGTGTGTATGTGTGTGTACTGTGTGTGTGTCTGTGTGTGTGTCTGTCTGTGTGTCTGTGTGTGTGTGTGTCTGTGTGTGTGTCTGTGTGTGTGTGACTGTGTGTGATAAGTTATCGGTCTGTAGGGAAAGAAAGGAAGAAAAAAGGGTAACACTGTCAATTTTTTTCCCAGCTGCTATCCTGGCATGTTATCTCCTTACCTCCTAAACAGCAGAGGGAGAGAGAGAATTGAGTGTGGTGCAGGCACTCGCACACACAAACCACTCACACAAAAAAAAAAGCAAGTGCTGGCACACAGCATGTGACCTTGGCAGGCTATTTATAGATAGTCTGGAAGAAGGGAGAGACAAGCCACACCCCGATGGCTTTCCTCCATCCTCTCCCGCCACTCTCTAGCCAGGGTGAATGTTATCTTTCCTCTTATGTTTTTTGCCACCAACATTTTCCTTCCTCCCCCCAACCCCTGTCCCACCCATCGTAGCTTCCCTCGCAATGCTTCACCAGCTCATACTCCAGTTATTTTTTTACATACTAGCAAGGAACTTAAATTTTTTCCTTCTGGAACTTGTTGCAAAAATTGTGCTGTGGGCTATACATGAGTATATACTGTGATTTCTGTGACATAGATGATAGAAGGGTTTCATGCCAATAGTGGTATATGGTAAATTTTGACACCTAGCAATCTCATTTTCAGTGTTAAAATTTTTGTGACAGTTTTTCCAGGTCCCGTGAGACGTGTATGACTGAGATTTCATTTTATTTTGCAAATTATTATGCAACCTCAGATTCTTAATCTGAATTGAATAAAATGTCAACTCTTTTGGACTGCAAACAAACACTATTACAGTAATTGCTCCTCACTAATTACAGTAGTTAATGTCACAGATTGTTTGTACACTAAGACCCCAGATTTGGCTAACACTGGATTTTACGAAGGTAGCAGTTTTCCAAATATACTCTTGGGAACTGTCAAAAAATCGTAAATTAAAAAAAAAATTAGGTTGAAAAAAATGTGACGTCGCACGTCGGAGAGTAACGTTTGGCCTGTGAGCACTACTACATATATTACACAGTTTGCCTAACCCTCATTTCTTTATAGATAACAAGACCATGACGGCTAAAGTTATATACTTATCTTACAGCCGGCAGATGACTCTCCCCCCGTGTGTTTTATACTTTCCCAACCTCAGCATGGGAAATAACTTGCTACACATTTCCCAGAAACTTTTAATATTCCCACCACTTTAGTGAAAAATGCCTGGCGGGCTAGACATCCAACTTGTAACCCTCCCCTTCTCCTAGCCATTATCAGCTCACTTTCACACACGTACACTAAAACCGGTAAAGATAATCTCTATTACTGTGTGCACAACAGGATGTTTCGTACCCCGCCTCTACCCACACCCAACCACTGGAAGTGACAAATGAATAGTCATCATGTCTTAATTTTCGAGTTTTGGCAGTTTTTAGTAGCTTATTACATTTTCCTGGGTGAGTAACTTCTTGTGTTGCTGTCTCCTCCAGGCTGTAGGATTTCTGACGCCGACGTTATGGTCAGATCATCAGCTTCATGGAATATATCCGTGATGGTGATTGACTCACGTTTATCGTTTTCTTCTTTGAGTATTGTTTCGTTGTGATTTGTGTGTGTGTTTGTGTGACTGTAAGTGAAATGAAAGCATGACAAAACAAAGAGAGGAGATGCGTTATCAGCACTACACATCAGCAGGGTGAGCGTCTGGAAAGTAAACACGACTAGCAACAGGTAAAAACATCATAAGTTTGGACTCTTTGACAGCACCATTTTTGCATTAACTCTACACGTGCAGCATACACACAATATCTGGGTGTGCCATCGTTAAAAGGGCACAAATACCCTAACATAGTGCAGCACAATGGCTGTCTTCAAACTTCATGATTTTTTTGATTCATTAGTTTTGTGTTGCAAAGGAAAGTACACCAGCTTCACGGCCTCTGAAAAAAAATTGCTGAGTGCGTCACTGATTTTGGTTTCTTTTGACTAGTCTTGTAAACCTTTTTTGGTTTCTTTTTCCATAAATTGCTACGAACATAAAGTCTACACGATCGCGAGCAAGCATCCGTATTTGGTGTTTTATTTTTTTTGTGACATGGATAGGTCTTATTGACCATTTGTAGGTGTAATTTTAATCAGAAGATATGTGTCTACAGTGGAACCTCATTACTAAAAATCTGAAGGGACCAAAATTTGGCTACTTTGTAATAACGAGGTTAGATTGGGGAAAGAGAAAAAAAAAAAAAAAAAAACTCTACAAAAATCCAAAACTTGGAAATTTAAAATTTGCATAGCTGGTTTTAATAATAAAAAAAAGTATCTTCAATTGACAGCAATAGTAACTGCAACACAATTATGAAAGTCACATTAATTTGTTTAAATTTAATTATTATTAGATTCTTTTGTAATGTATATAATGAAAGAATCAAAATTTTACAGATTGTAATGACATATTAAGTAAAGCTATTGTTTAAACAAAACCACCCAATTTAAGTATGCAGTAAAAATCACCTATTAAATTAGTTGGAAACAGATGTACGTTAAGAAACTCTTTTATTTGTGAAAAATAAGGATATCATTAAAATTTCATATACATTTGCAGCATAAAAATCAACCTCTCTGCCTCATTCTAATGAAAGTCAAAATATTATTAATAAAATTTCAAGTACATATACAGCGTAAAAATCTATCTCTCTTTGTCTCATTTTACTGAAAGTCAAAAATTATCATTCAAACTTCATATACATAACAGCACAAAAATCTCTCTCTCTGCTCTCAATCCCTCTCTCTTTCTCTCTCTTTCTGTCTCAATCCCTCTCTCTTTCTCTCTCTCTGTCTCTCAATCCCTCTCTCTTTCTCTCTCTCTTTCTCTCTCTTTCTCTTTCTCTCTCTTTCTCTCTTTTTTTGTCTCTTTCTCTTTTTCTCTCTTTCTCTCTCTCTCTTTCTCTCTCTTTGTCTCTCTCTCTTTCTCTCTCTTTCTCTCTCTTTCTCTCTCTCTTTCTCTCTCTCTTTCTCTCTCTTTCTCTCTCTTTCTCTCTCTTTCTCTCTCTTTCTCTCTCTTTCTCTCTCTTTCTCTCTCTTTCTCTCTCTTTCTCTCTCTTTTTCTGTCTCTTTTTCTGTCTCTTTTTCTGTCTTTCTCTCTCTCTTTCTCTCTCTCTTTCTCTCTCTCTTTCTCTCTCTTTTTCTCTCTCTTTCTCTCTCTCTCTTTCTCTCTCTCTTTCTCTCTCTCTTTCTCTCTCTTTCTCTCTCTCTTTCTCTCTCTTTCTCTTTCTCTCTCTCCTTCTCTCTCTTTCTCTCTCTTTCTCTCTCTTTCTCTCTCTTTCTCTCTCTTTCTCTCTCTTTCTCTCCTTCTCTCTCTCTCTTTCTCTCTCTCTTTTTCTCTATCTTTTTTCTCTCTTTTTCTCTATCTTTTTTTCTTTCTCTTTCTATCTTTTTTCTTTCTCTTTCTTTCTCTTTCCTTCTCTTTCTTTCTCTTTCTTTCTCTTTCTCTCTCTTTCTCTCTCTTTCTTTCTTTCTCTTTCTCTTTCATTCTCTTTCTTTCTCTCTCTTTCTCTCTCTTTCTTTCTTTCTCTTTCTCTTTCATTCTCTTTCTTTCTCTTTCTCTCTTTTTCTTTTTCTCTCTCTTTTTCTCTATTTCTTTTCCTCTCCTTTTCTCTATTTCTCTCTCTCTCTCTCATTCTAATAATAAAAAAAAATAAGCGTAACAAATATCAGTTTTAAAATTTTTAAAATATATCAATTTAATTTTCAACACTTCCCATTATATCAATACTTCTATTACTAAAAGAAACATACACCAGCTTATTTACAGTTTTTTCACATTTACCACTTAGATTTCCTTGCATAGAAATTTTCTATTTTCATTTGGACTTTTTTTCCCTAACAACAGAATATAATTGGTCAAGTCCCAACAACACACGCATCAACATCGGTATGTGCCAAAACATTTTCTAGTACTGCCACTGCTGCTACAGCTTCTTTCGTGCTTGGCAGTGGACAGTCTTCTGCTTCACTTTCACCGTCTTCTTCAGTAGCTTGCAAGTCAGGTGAAGTATGTGCTGTAGGGATGGGAAAGCTAGTTTGGTCCTTCTGTGTGACTGGCTCATCAAGGGATGGAGCGGCAGATGTAGCTACACCATCATCAGCCCTCACAAAATCTGCAAAAGTAGTTTCGAACTGCAACTCCTGTTGCAAATCCTCCCACCCTTCCACATTGTCAGCCTCTTGTTCTTTAATGATGCCTTCATTCCTTTCTTGGCCAAATCCTGCTTTTTTAAAACAGTTTTGCGATGGTTGACTGTGTCACTTTGTCGCATGCCATGGAAATATTCCTTTTTACATCAAGGACATTCCTTTTATACAATGTCTTCTTCAACTCTGACGTATCAGATACTGCACAAGGCGTGCTCTGTAAAATTTATTTGCATTCTGAATGATTCCTTGATCGAGAGATTACAGGCAGTTGGTAATGTTAACTTGCAGGAACAGGAGTCGTAAATTGGTAAGCCGCATTCCTTCAGCAGAGTGAGCTGCAAATTTGTCTAATACTGTAGAAGCTGAATTTTCCTGTCCTTGCAAGCCATCTGTCGGTCAAGTTTTAATAGCCATGCTTGGAAAATTTTTATTGTGACCTACGCAGATTTGTTACTGTCATAATCACATGGCTGGCTTTTAATATTTTTTAAACATCTTGGCTTGCCGAATTTTCCTACAACAAGGGGACAAGTTTTTTTACGCTGCCGTCCTGATTACAGCACAATAATGCAGTCACTCGTTCCTTGCTATTCTTATCTCCGTGACATTGTTCACCTTTCATTGCCAATGTTTTGTTTGGCAATAAATTATAGAAAACTCCTGTTTCATCCGTATTGAAGAATATTCTTGGCTTATATTCTTAAAAAATTGGTTGCACAGACTCCATCCAATTTTCTGCTACACCGACAACAGCAGAAGATTTGCCACAAATAGTTTTGAAAATGAGGTTTTTGAGTTCCTTGAAGCGTTGCAACCAGTCATTACTAAATGTAGTCTGTGATTCCCAACTGCAACACAATGTTGTCCGCTTTCTGCTGCACAATTCGTCCAGACACAGGTATGTTAGCAGCCCGAATTTCGTAGTATTATTTGAAGCAGCCTGTCTTCCATCTCTTGATATTTTGGTCCTCGTAGCCTTTGATGTTTCTTCAGACTCGTCAACGAATCACTTGAGCTTGCATTAATTTGTATCTACTTTTCAAAATCATTGACGATGACACAGGAATATTATAGTCTTTCGCAATATCAACCTTTGACTTGATGTTTGCATCCACCTCATAAATTATTTTGAGTTTCGCATCCAACGAAATGTTACGACTTTTCCATTTTGTTACCGTACTTCAACACGAAAATCCAAAAAAATTTAATGCAAAAATACAAAAATTATTTCAGTAAACTTAAATATTCAATTGGAGGTTATATTAACACGTGAATGTTTATTACGCACTTGTATATTCGGAACCAGACATTTTCATAGGTTACGTTACAGTACGTAGTTGAGAGAGACTAACTGTCGAAGATAATCTATAGTCGTGTTGCATTCACATAGTCATGTGCAGTAATTTTTTTACCTTTTCCGACTCTGGCGCCTTTTTTTATCCTGGGGATTGCTGGAGTTGGCAGCACTTCCATTGCTGCTTCTATGATAAAACGCAGACTCTATTCCACTGTCATGCTATTGTCATCTATGATTCCAAGAAACGCTGTTCTTGTTGATGTGAAGATTTGTTTATTTTTATCAAAAATTTAACTTGACAATAGCTACATATCTGAGCACAAGGGCTGATTTTTTGTTCGAAATATGCATACTGTAGTTACTGCTGCGTAAATATGGTAATAAAATTATTTCCCGGAATAACGAAATAGTTAAGTGACGAATATGGAGGTTAGGTAATGAGATCTTTCAAGACCAAAAATTGTTAATGTGTTCGTAATAAATGTTCACAATTTAAGGTTAACAATCACATGGGGAGTAAATTTTGCTTCGTTATATATAGGTAATAACCGTATTTAGTTTTAAACAAATTTTTTACCGTACCAGTGCATACTAATGTTTCATGGGACCACAAAATCACTTCGTTCAAATGAGTTCTTCGTAATAACCAAACTTTTACTGACGAGCTTTCACTGTATTGATATAAATTTAAACTTAAGTTATTATTTGCCGTTTTTTAGTGTGAAACGGTTGGGTGTCGGACTGTGTATACGCAAGGAGACACTCGGTGATAGTTTTTTTTTTTTTTGAGACAGTTCTGAATTACCCTTTTATTTGGAAGATGTCCGTTTTGTGATATAAATTTATATTTAATGATAGTGTGTACTTTCCTGAAAACTGCTACGAATATCAGGACCCAATTAGATACACTTTGCAGAAAAAATGCCACTTTATAATTTGATAAAAGGGTGGAGGGCAAAATTGGCCTCAATCGATTTTACGAAGGTATCAATTTTACGAATGTCATAAATGGAACCATCAGTTTTCTTAAAATCAAGGGTCTAGTGTATTGATATAGTGTTTATTCAGTGAGGGTTAAAAGTATTTGTTAGTTTATGTGAATTAGGACTTAAGTGTTACAACTAAACATGTACATGTAAAGCAGTTAAGAGAGTAGGGAAAACAAATTTTGTACAGAAACATGCCATCAGTTGGGAATTGCAATCCAGTGCGGTAGGAAAGAAAACTATGGGAATTATGAGTCTGTGCTTTTGTATGCACTGTTGAACTAAACATTTTATTTAAAGTAATTTTTTTTTGCAGATACGTGTATTTCAGAATCTTTCCGATGTGACGGCATGAAAGATTGTGAGAAGGGAGAAGACGAGGAAGGTTGCTCGTCGTATAGAAATTGCACCTTCAACGAAAGAAAGTGCAGATATGATGGCAACTGTATCTCAAAAAACAAGTTCTGTGATGGTGTTGTAGATTGTCCAGATAGGTCAGACGAGATTGCGTGCAACTTTCCAGGTGAGTTTAGCTCTAGTCTAGTTTACTCTGGTGGTGTAGTGATCAGACCATTGGGTTTGATTCCCAGTAGGGTCACTCCCATTTTTTGTATTTGAGAAAAGGACCATATGTTTATTTTCTTCCAGATGGTTCTTTTTTGACATGCTCTAGTTTTTTTTTTTTTTTTTTTTTTTTTTTTTTTTTTTTTTTTTTTTTTTTTTTTTTTTTTTTTTTTTTTTTTTTTTTTTTTTTTTTTTTTTTTTTTTTTTTTTTTTTTTTCAGTATTGCTTTTGGCTGTATTTAGTTATAATAAGGTTGTAAGTAGTGGAAAACCATGAAAAATAAATAATTTTGGCAAGTCTTATCACATGTCATAAATATGAAGCAAATCTTAAACAATGTGAACTAAAGTTTAAGAAAAATTAACAAAAAGAGATACCAAATTTTATGCTTAAACTGCAGCTTAAATTTTACGCATGTTTTCTATGATTGACCTCATATTTTTGCTAATTTACATTAGAATCCCGTTGTAGCGAGCTCGGTAATAGTAAGAACTTGGTTATAACGAGGTGTGCAGGGTGTCCAGCGACCTGAAAAACCTGGAAAACAGGGAATTGTCTGAGAATTTTGTGCGTCAGGGAAAAATCAGGGAAAAGTCGTGGATTTTCAAAAAATTGTCTGGAATTTTTTGGTCATGTTTATTCCAGACACAATGCAGCATTGCTTAACAATTAACTGGTTCACATTTGATACTCTTGGTTGAGTAAATAATAATTAATTATCACTTGAGGTCCTCGTCCATCTATGATCAACATGGCACGCATCCGAGTAATGACAGCTCGTCTTTGTGTTCCATGCGGGATAGGTCTAGTTAATGTGTCGCAGCATTACTTTTTGACAGTTTTCATAATGATGTGTGAGTAATTATGTGTATAGGTTCTATATAGTAAATAAACAACAGCCGCAAAAGCTTGCAAACTTGTAGCAAGTTTCAAAAAGGTTTATTTTCCTCAAAACACCCATGTTGCTTGTTTTTACAAACAAATAGAAAATAGTACATGGCATGAAAATGAACTGAAGTCCAGCTACATTTAGTGAACTAGGTTATTAAATGTTTTTGTTGTAAACTGCTCATATGACTGGAGACTTGTTAGGCCTATATTATCCATTTTTTTGTTGTGAATGGGTCAAATTGACTATATTAATACATTATGTTGAGCCTAATTTTCTTATGAACTAAAATTTACCAAGTCTTGTTAATCACAAGTATATATTTTGTTTTGTATTTTCCCTGCAAGACCCAACACTAACACACTTGTTGCAGGTAGAAAATGTATTTTTTAATGAAATATTTGATAATATGAAGTTCGTGGAAGCGGTGTTTTCCTGTAGTAACCTTTGGGTTTGCATCATGCATGTTGTATGTTTATCCTTCACCCATAAATATACAGAATCACCATTAATGTTCGTGCTAATTGCCAACAGGTATGTTGTGTGAAAGTGGAGTGCCTTACAGTTACAGATGATGAGGCGAGTTGTGAATTGGTTAGTCAGCCGTAGTACCCACTTGCTTCCAGGGTAGTTTTCTTCTGCCTTGTATAAATGTTTGTTTTTATAAGGTTTTTATGAATGTCCTTGATGTCAATGTCTCAAAGAGATTTTCGTGAACCATAAATTAATTATTTAATTCCCAATAACTAATTTCATTTTAGGAAGTTTTTAGTTGTGCTAAAACATTGGTTAAAACACGTACTTTCATAGTTTATTTTATCATCATACTAGTGTGTGTGTGTGCATGCACACGCGTGTGTTTGTGTACACACGCGCACACACAGGGTGTTCACAAAAAAATCAACATAACTCCGACAGGTGATTCCTCATTAAAAATAAAGCAGGAAATATGTAAGACACTTTGTACGTAATCGTGATATTACGGGAGTAATTCGCCTTTGAAAATCAAATTTTAAAACATTGATTTCCCCACAAACCGAACACTGATGTACGTAAACTGACAAAACTCAGGATATTACTTCAAGACGATAAGGCTGACAAACTAACAGTAAGCGCTAGTTGATACCTTCTACCGTTACGAAAATAAAAGGGGTGGCCTCCTTTAAATTGCTGACAACTTTTTTAGCGTCAGGATAATCCAACATTTAAGAGTGAATTATTGGGATATGTGACCTTAGTAATAAAAAAGGTTCTCTTGTAGCAACTGTCTAGGACGCATAGTTTCTGTGCAAAACGCACATCAAGTTTTGGCGTGGTGAAATAGAGCCTAATGTGTAGGCAACACTGCGTACACGAGTGTCTGGTTTGTTCTGCAGCGCCGCACAGTCAATGGTGGTCATTCATTGCAAATATCGCGTACCGTAGCTTTAATAGCTCACATAACCGTAACCAACTCTTTGTTCCTAGCTAAATTTGTGTGTTTTTTGGAAAAGAAAAAAAAAATAAGTTTGCAAATGAAACAATATGAGTATTTTATTAGGTTCGTTAAACTACTCAATAAAGCATTTGCATGTCTGTGTCAGCACAAATTGTATTGTACAATAATGGAGATGGGTGGGGTAGTCTCATCTCGAATATGTATTACGATTTACATTAAAATGTGTTGTTTGTTAACCTGTACCGTTAATTCTTCCAGTGTTAAACACACACCATTAAATACTTCAAGGTAGAGTTTTAGCCTTAAATGTCACTTAATTGTTAACGAGGGTTCATACTAGATAACAAAAATATTTACTGCAATAAACTATTACGGTGTGTAAAATAGCAGTGTCACATTGCTTGTGTAACACTGATGTGGCATTTGTTTTCACATGCTTGGAGTGGTAACAGACATTTAGGAAATCTGCATTAAAGACCAGACAGATTCAACTCAAAGGTTGCGGGATAAGGAAGGTAAGGATAAGGTATTCGACATATCACTACTGACATGACTGATATGCAATTTAATGTAGGAGTATTTTGAAACCTAACATTTGACTACCAGTTTACAGTAGGGTTGTTTCAGTACCGATAAATCCAAATCGTCCACTCCTTTTGAAGTTGAAGAGCTTAAAATTCCAAATTTTTTTCTTTTCTAATTGCATGTTGAACAATTTTCAACACAGCTTTCTGGTAGAGAAAAACATGCGTAGGAATGTCAGTCACAAGAACTTAACAAACTTAAATGACTTAGTGTCTGTTAGTTATCTATTCTTGATGTCAATTTTAAACCAAAATTCCAAAAAGTAAACCATATCCTTCCAGTGTATGTTTGAGCCAGTGATTAGTTTGTGGTTCGTAGATTTTTATTCATCTTAAAAGTAAGACTAATGCAATAAAAATTAAGACAATTAGAATTTTCTTTGACGAAGTGTATTGAAAATTAAATTTTTAATTTCTTATACATGCAATAATATTATTTTTTCTTCTCAATGTAGCATCAGTATTGGTATCGGTAATATCTGACAGTTCCTGAAAACAATATCGCCTCTCTTGCACTTTACAGTAGTGCCAGAATTACACAAACTTCTTGCATTGTATCAAAGAGATATTTATTTAAGTTACACATTTATCTTTTCTTTAACATACTGACACCGTGGTGCTCCTGAGGGGTGGTGAATTACGGGATTATTGTTGTAAGTGGGCGCCACTCAGCTATTGCCCCGGCTGAGTCGGGGGGGCACGAGGTGTCTCAGGGCGTATAGGGGCCGTGAAGCACCCCTCCAGGATGGTGTCGCTGATACTTACTCTCTTCCGCTCCCTGTAGGCCTGGAGCACGCCTCACACGCTGTAACGGAAAACTAACTACTCGGAATGATGAGAGAGGCCTCTTGGTTTCACTCGTTTACTCGACCACGTGTTGGGATTACAGAGGATTTTACACACTATTACACACAGGCCGTAATTCCTTCCCCAGTGCTCTCCCCTACTTAACTTGACATAGAACTACTTATTATATCTGGTGATTTACAAAAAGATGAAGTGACCACGTGCCACGTGGTCACGCTAACCAAATGCCTCTGCTGGCGGCTAAATGTTAAATTAACGAACGGATCACAACACAGTAATGCTGATCACGTTGACGGTGTGTGCGAGGGAGTGAAAAAAAGGTAAAAAGATTCCGGAGAATATTAAGCAAACAGAGATGAACGACGATCAGTTGAAGACAAACGATGTAGGCTCCCTCGCAAAACACAACCGGCCGCACTGCACACTAGAGAACAACTAGGGCGAGAGATGCGCGCGCTGGCCGCACGTGATGCGTGCCGGAAGCGCTAGCATCGCTCGTGGCCGCACTCAAAATACATTAACAATAATTCTTATTCTAACAATTTCAGTCTCCTTCTCTGTTCTGTTTTACTGCTGCTATATTTAAATGACAATATTTATGGTTTAGTTATTATCAGGCATCACTCTTCCCCCCTTCCTATCTCATGACACGTGTTCGCAGTTCAGGCTTTGGTCTCGGGCCTGAGGAGGTACGACGTCAATACATACACAAATTAAGCTAGGAACAAAGTGTTGATTACGGTTATGTGAGCTATTTAAGCTACGGTACGTGATATTTACAGTGAATGTCCACCATCGTCTGTGTGGCACTGCGGAATGAACCAGACACGCGTGTATGCAGTGTTGCCTACACGTTAGGCTTTGTTTCACCACGCCAAAACTTGACGTGCCTTTTGCACGGAAACTATGCGTCCTAGACAGTTGCTACAAGAGGACCTTTTTTATTACTTAGGTCACATTTCCCAATAGTTTACTCTTAAATGTTGGATTATCCTGACACTAAAAAAGTTGTCAGCAATTTAAATAGGGCCACCCCTTTTATTTTTGTAAGGATAGAAGGTATCAACTAGCGTTTACTGTTGGTTTGTCGGCCTTATCGTCTTGAAGTAATATCCTGAGTTTTGTTAGCTTACTTTAATCACTGTTAGGTTTGTGGGGAAATCATTGTTTTAAAATTTGATTTTCAAAGGCGAATTACTCCCGTAATATCATGATTACGTACAAAGTGTCTCACATTTTTCCTGCTTTATTTTTAACAAGGAATCGCTTGCAGGAGTTTGTCGGTGTTTTTTTTTTGTGAACATTCTGTATATGTAAGGTACGGATAAAAATTTTTGTAGGATCTGTCATACACATCAAACTTATATGTATAAATGTTTAATAAGTACTGTACTTGTAAATCATGCATGTGGTACTTTGTTTGACACGAAGGTGGATCGACACCTTCAGTCCCAAGCTGCGACACTGGATTGTTCCCATGCGATGTGAAACTGTGCTTGCCAATGTCAAAGATGTGTGATGGCAAGAAGGATTGCGAGGATGGCTTCGATGAAGGTTCCAACTGCAGCAACGGCACTCATCACAGAATTTACCTGGTGAGTCTAGCAGTCTCTGTTATGTCTCATAAGTAAGTACGTATGTCACAAGTATTACAGACAAAACACAGGATTTTATAAACCTTGATCAGAACCAGTACCCCTAAACCAATACAACCAACATCTGATACAGATATTCATACATTAAATATTGTAATGTTATAATATTTTTAATGATAGGTGTAAAGGAACCAACCATATCCAAATTCAAACAAATGAAAAAGAATGAAATTTCTTACTTTCTTTTTTTTAACACTAGTAAGTTGTGAAGTGGATTCATTTAGAATTTAAATTTTATTTTTAACACTTTTGGCTTAACAAATTGAGAACTGTGAGGACAGTAGATAGGGAGTAAGAAGATTTAAATGTAATACTATTTTAACAGCATTTATTTTTTAAATCCTTAACTAGGTTATTACACTTAAATACTACCGTATTTACTCGCGTAATCGCCGCATATTTTTGACCGAATTTTAGGCCCAAAAATGGGGTGCGGCCATTATGAGGGGTTTTCAAAAATAATTACTTTCTAAATTTTTTTTGGTGTAGAATATAACAAATGTACATTTTTTTCTATGTTTACTCGTCCATAGCGTGACCATCTCTCCAAAAATAAAGAAACAGATTGTGTCGGTGTATAGTAAACATGGAAAAATTAAGAGACTATAAAGTCTTGTTAATCCATTCATGTGCGTCACTCAATGAAAGTCGTTCAAAATTATCCCGCATAAGACGTTTACATTTCATTGTCCATTACATGTACGCTATTATTTCCCGTGAAGTAGTTTATAAACAAATCTGATTCGCGCTTAAAACGTCACAACTCTCCAGATGCCGTTACTTTTATCAACAGAGCATCATCAACCAGCGAGTGTGACTCATCGTGTCTACAGCGCATCAACCAGCGAGCGTGACTCATCGTGTCTGGTACCTAGATGCTCGGTTCTTCCGCCACGTCTTATAGGCACGAAAAACAGAGGATCTAGTCGTGTGTGCCGGCGCACCACGCTTCCGATTGACGAACGTTTGCAGTGGTCGTGTTTTGGAGATCACATTTTTGCCATTCTGGCTAAGATGTTTTCTCGCCAAAATTCATAGCAAAACCTGATCACTTGGTAAACGTCTTAACAGAGATTTACTGTATTGTGTCCCATGTTGAAAAATATGGGGTGTGGCCATTATTCAGGGTTTTTTAAATATTGCTTTAGGCCTTTCAAAATAATGGGGCAGCCTTTATGCGAGTAAATACGGTATACAGTACTGAAGTCATTTCACTATCTTGCTATCATTGTGTTAAAACATATTAATTAAATTAACTGTGTTTTCAACTGGTTACCCTAAACAAAAAGTAATGCTGTATAGAAAGTTTTGTAGTCAAAATTTCCACAGGTATTCTAGTAAATGAGTAATTTTGTAAGTTAATTATTTAGAAGTAGAGACGTACAAATATTGTACTACTTGAGTAAAAAGTATACATTATAATTTCGATTTGACACCAAAACTAGACTCCATCGATTTAATGATATACTCAGAAATCATCAAAATATATAAATTTCTACTGTTAAATACTTAACATTTATGCAAAATGCAAGAAGTTGCAATTTATGGTTACTTAAAAAAAATTTGTTTTAATTTACTGCTATAACGTAACTGCAGTTACCATTACTTAGTTGCAGCTGTGAAATAAAAAAAAATATGGCAAACAATTTTAACAGCTTCGGCTGAAACGCGTTGAAGCATGTATCTAACATAAAAGTTAACAAAAATTTTTCTTTCAAATGAGGTATTTATCTACGTAGGGAATGGATGAAAATGTTATTGAACAACTTGAAATCTATATTTTACAGTGCTGTGCTCAATTTAGAAATTTTCTTAGATATACTGTAGTTTATAGTACTACTGCTCCTTCATTGTATTCCTCTTGCAGAAAGTGTCTTGGACATTTGTTTTCATGTTTTAAGTGCTTTTTAGGTGTTAAAAATCATGCCAAAATTGTAAGCTTCAGCAGATTTTGTGCCTACCATGTGTTGTCAAACATTGTTGCATGTAATGTAGGATAAACAAATACAAGTATAAGATTAAAATTTTTAATTGTATTTTACTCTGATTTAGTACAGGTAGACATTTCATAACTTTGCTCCCGTACTCTTCATAAAGTAAACCGCAGAATGGCTAAACTTTCTATTGCCTAGTTGCTGCTAGGAGCAAGTACCAGTTCTGACATTTCTGGTGCATTAATATTGGTCGTCTCATTAATATTGGAATTTATATTATCTTGCACTGTCTCAGCTGTTTGTATACTGTAGCTATGTGTGCGCATGTGAGTGCATGTATTTGCACATGGTGTGTGCATGCTGTGTGTGCACGTGTGTGTGCACACATGTGCATGCATCTGTGCACACGTACGTGCATGCCACATGGAGAGGGATGTTGATGTGGTGAGGAGGGTTAAAGGGGAGTATTGGTGTGTGTATGTGTGCATAGCTGATTTATTTTGGCAAATTCTTCAGTTGTCTATCGAGAAGTAACAAAAAAAATTAATACGTTACTTGTTAACTTACGTTGCACACACTTGAAGTTAGTCTTCTGATGTAAACAAGGGAATGTATTTGTGTCCGTGCTCGATTCAGTTTATTGGACGTACTCCATTGCGATTTAAATGTCTGTCAATGCAAACCAATGAGAATAGATAAACATAAATAAGCAGAGTATGCCTTAGTCTACAGAGTGATTACACAACATAAATTCCTTAAATAGACTCGGGCAAAATAAAACAAGAACAGTCAAATAGGAAATTAAAATGAAAAGAAAACCTAGGCGCTACCAAGACAGACAACACAAGTTTGGGGCCTGCTTTAATATTGCTATAATTTCCTGGGGTGAATTTTGTTGCCTGCTTGAAATAATTTGTCTGTACGTGCATTCTGTAGTACTCATAGAGTATACTTGTGGAATATATGAGAGTGAATTACTTGATTTTCAGGTCAACATGAAAGTGGAGGATCTGCTGACGAATTCAACAAGCCTGTATTTAATATGGTGGCCAGACAGATCGTCCAGTGGTTCCCAGTTGGAATACCTGCCATCCATCTGTGAGCACAACGGAGCTGAAACATGGATCAACAGCACAACGTGGCAGACTGAAGAACAGTACCAGTTCACGAACCTCAAGCCCTACACCCATTACAAACTGTCTGTGTATGTGAGAGAAAAGACTACAAAATTGGAGTCGCCACAGTTACAGCACGTAGAAGCAATGACATCTGAAGGAAGTGAGTAAAGTTTATTTGGACTGGAGAAGGCTTTCTGTAGTCAAGATGTAAAACTGCAGTACATACTAACCCAGGATTGCCACCAAGTTCTGTTTAAATTTATTTATTTATTTAGTTATTTATTTTTACTAAAAAAATTGTAAAACTTTCTTCTTAGATTCTCTGTAGTTTTCGAAAATATTTTTCATATTGTATTTTTATAGCAAAATAAAAGTACATTAGATTCCCGTTATAATGAGGTGTTAAGGTTCCGGGTTTGGTCCTCGGTGTAGCAGTTTTCTCACTATAACCAAATAAGGTAGATTTTGAAGGTTAGCATGGGTTTTTTGCTGTGATACCTGAAAAGTATGTTGATCACGTTAAAATGAACTGAAAGAAATTACCTCACATCTTGGCCACAGAGTTGTCTCGCAATCAATCTCTTGCCCACCGCAGCTTCTGGCGGCACGTCAGGCAGGCGGCTGCTGTATTGTATGATCACATCAAACCAAATAATATCTAGTTGCCTAAACCTGATAATTTCACACGCGACGTGCGTGTTGCCCACAACACGTTGGACCTTTTATTCACGGGTTCACTTTTACATCAATGCACTTTTTTCCAAATGCATTGTGTCGAATGAAACTTTTATGCATGGTGGAGTGTTCCTTCAAATGCTGCATCTCATAAACAAGGACATGCGTAGTTACGATGTGTAGGATTTGTGCAGACGCATGAATAAGAGGTGTTATTTGTAGTCTCAATATCTGCACGCAAACCAAGACTATAGGGTGCGAGCATGAGCATCGCAGGCAGGCAGGCATCCCATGCATGACAGTTATCTCGTCTGCATTCAGACTACCCCTACCAACCTCCCCTTGTACGTATCAAGCAGAGACTTTATTCCTCCATCTGCCACATCCACAGACAACACCTTGTTCAAGGGCAAGAGCACAGTTACAGTCTTTGACTGAAACTTCAGTCCGTGAGTCTATGTCACTGCTCCTGGGCTGGAACTAAAGTTAGCGTGGATGCTGTTGTACACACTGGCTTTTCACCTACTGCCTGTATGCACAATATACTGATTGTACATAAATATGTATAAGGCGACTACAAATTATTCTAGAGTATGTTGATGTCTATTACTGCAGTATCATTATACTAGCTTTGTTTTTTCTCCACTTGGCCAAGCTAGCTGACTAAAGGCAAGTCAAATAATTGTGATCTGCTCTAAAATTGCCATAAAAAAGCGTAAGTAAGGTAGTTTGGATTCTTATTACTTAATTTGATCAGCGAAGTGTACAAGCATGCACATATTTATAACCTGATCATATTTTTAGCATAGTTTACACAGTTAAAATAGCAGTTATGCATATATGTTCTATGCGTCATCTTTTACTGTGGTAGACACAGAGATCCTAGTCAGAAATGCGCTTTATTTAGTTTCTTCTAAAACGTGATTTTCTGTTGTTCTGAAGCCTAGAACACATCCTTATTTATCGCCAGTAATTACGGTCAACAGTGATAAGTTATCTCGGACACGGCATCTCACCTTCACAAAGCAAGGAAGGTACTGTATCTCACCTCCTCTCCTTGTCTAAACATTTCACATTGAGTGCCGAGTGATCGTATTGTCATGAAATTTCTGCTGGGTGGCATATGATCTCGTACTTGTAGCAAGATCCTGTGTTCGTTTTGATGCTAGTCTCATAAAAAATCATAAAAAAAAAATCATGTCTTAAATAAAAATAATAGTTAAAAATCATAATCTAAAATTATCAATAAACCAAAGCAGAAAATAAAAGTTGAAGTTTAAAGCATAATGACTGCAAATGACTACAGAAATCGGGTAGCATGTAAAAGGGTGCTATTTTTTTATGTCGAGAGAAACACATTTGCTTGAGATGGATAAGGGGTTTAGTTTAAAGCCGGGAGATGATGTTGGAGGCATCTTAGCGGCCAAAAGATTAACGGTACGGGGAAAGAGGTGAATGGGGCCAGCTGCGGGTGGTATAGCTACCACAGATAACGTACGTCACATGGTTACGAAACTGGCCACAAGCCTGCTTCACGCAATTTTGCCGAACTTATTTCTTCTGATAAAATCACAATTTTTCATGGGAAATTAATTACATTTTCTGTAAGGTTTCTCGAAAATACCTGGTTATAACATAGATTTAGCTTTTACTGAGCTCGCTGTTACGGGATTCTACTTTAATAAATATAATTACATATAATAGTGTGAGAAAAATGGTGATGTTGAACAGCAATTTTATATTATATTGATAATTAACAGTGTTGCTTCATAATAGAATCTATGTATGTACTGAAACTTAACCACACCTAACATCCTCTAAAAACGTGTTGTTTGCCTTTTTTGCAGTACCAAGTCCACCATGGAATGTACAGGTGAAGCAGCTGAATTCTATGTATGTAAATGTGTCGTGGAATGCTCCTCACAGTCCAAATGGAGTCATCCAGAGTTACACTGTCCTGTTGAGTCCACCGTTGCCACCTCTGTCCAGGATTGTGGAAGGAACGACCACTTTTGCCACAGTGGAGTCTGCTTATGTACCTGGCACCAATTACACCTTCTGGGTGAGTGCTGCTAAAATAATTAGTCATTTTAGAGTGGTGTTACAAGTAGACAGTGCATTGCTGATGTGGCAGTGAAACAATCGAAAACTAGAAACTTTAGTGGCTCGATACACACACCTACAAAGTGATGGCAAACTGCAGACTGAGATTAACAACACTTGGTCCATGATATTTCAGTATGTTGGCCTGGTCAGTTTATGTTTAATGAATAATGCTAACTGCCCTACAGTTTGGCAGAATTTTAGTCTTAATTCTGTGTAATTGATATCATCTGCCCATTTTACTTCTAAAAGATATAATAAATTCGCAAACTAAAAACCAAAATGCTGACTTTCAGTATTTTATTGCATTGAAAATTAAAGCAATGTCTGGTTAGGAAAAGGGATGGTTCAGTTCCATACATTTTTCAGTTCTCGGATCCGTGCTGGTTCTTAAAAATCAGTTTTCTGTTATTTTTCTTACAAGTTACCTAATATTGCTAAGGTTCTCTTTTACATTGGCTGGCAATTCTTAGTTTTGAGTACTGGATATTGGTTTAAATTTTTTCCCGCCCATATTGGATGAAAGCTTCGATTCCCCACATTTAAATATGTTTGTCGCATGACAAATACTTAGCATATAGTTTGTTTTTACTGTCAATTACAAAGTTACACAACACTTTCGAAGCCATCCCAGATTAGAATTTTCAGCACCAATCCTTGATAAAGTTTCAAACTGTCCACAAAGAATAATAAAACAACATGCAGTTTTTCACTTCAAGAACAATTAAATTCACTAAGTTGCAACATAAGTTATATTTCTGCCATCTGTGTACAGTTCACATAAGTCATAACTCCCATGTTACACACAGAGAACGTTATTTTCACGGAAGGCATCCTACGTAGTTTAACCCTTTGGCTGCTGTTGCCAATTTAGTATTGTGAGGGGTTTGCTCTCTGTTGCTGCTGTACAATGTTGTTGTTGTATATGTTGGAGGTTATGACGTCCCTGTTCCTGCGGCGACAGTTGTAAGTGGGCTGTTCGTGTGTGTGTTTAGTTTAGTTAGTTACTGCCCGTCCTCCTTATTCTTTGCAGCTACCTTCCATTACCGACAGCAGCTGATTACGGTGAACGACGACTCTGTCAAGTCCTCCAGAAATTAAAAGTATTCCTCGCTAACTTTATATGCTCGGATAGCCTGAGATATTTCGAATGGTGTTCGCATAGAGAGAAGATATTAAATAATCATATAAAGAAAAAAAAAAGTTTGTGTTCTTTTTTGTTTATTCATGGTTCACCTGTTGTACATAGAACAATACAGAAACCCTCGATTTAACAACTTCGCACGGTGCCAGGAAATTGTGGCGTTAGATCGCCGATGTCGTTAGTCCCTAGGTAATTTAATTTGCCCCCCCCCCCCCCCCCCAAAAAAAAAATTTTTTTTAAAAATTGTTTTTTTTTTTTTCTAAAATTTATGTAGAACAACAATTACGGACCTAAAAAAGTATTTTAGTTCGATGAAAAGGTGTGATCCAAATAAAAAGGTACCCCACAATCCCCCACCGTGACGTGCGTGGCGGAGCGGCACGCTCGGTTTGGTTGTGTATGATGGGGAAACTGAGTGTCCGGGCTGCTGGCCTTGGCTTGCCTCCGGGCAGCTCGTGCGCACGTGATTCAGCCTGCTTGTCTCGTGCTCGCGCGAAGTACATTCAGGTCACAATAGAACAAATCGTATAGTCGTATTATCTACGTGAATGTATATGGCAACGATTTATAAACCTTTCAGTACATCCATTGAGTATTTTTTTTTTATCACGCAAAAACTGTTACAGCCTGTCGCCATTGTAAGCATTTACGGGATACTAATAAAAGTGTGTGATGAAGAACAAACATTTTTAAAAAATCTGTATTTTTTAACAACTCGGAACGCCTATTATGAACTTGAATTTAGAGCCACTCAAAAGGGCAAAAAACGGACTTTTCAAGGTGCTGTCATACATAAAATAACGACTGAATTACTCGTCGCTAAAAGTTGTAGGCCTATTGGAAAAATCACGAAACTATGCACAACGCACCAGTTTAATGCTCTGTACTGCGAATAGTGATGAAATGGCTCTGGGCGCGCTGGCTGCAGTCGTTCTTATTGCTCCACTGTCGAGCGAGGCACGAGCATAAAACAAAAACCTTATCAGCCCACATGCCGCACACGGCGACGTGACTATTGTGTTTGCATCGTAGGCCGTTCTTACTCCACAGTACTTTCATAGCCATGAGTGATCAATAATACAGCGGAAGTTGTTAAGGTCAAGCAGAGATCACTGCAGCTAGAGAAAAAAAGATGAGATAACGATGGATTTTTTTCTGTTACGGACTGCTAGTCCTTCTTTATTTTTACCGTGCTGTAATAAGGGCGGTAAATAAAAACGTGTCTTTTCGACCCCCATCCCCCTGGGCTATCACAAGATACGGAAACATGGGAGAAAGTCGCTGAGTGGGAGAGGAAAAACAAACATGTGTCTCTGCTTTGTTGTGAGACAAGATTCAAGTTGCACGTGACCGTCAAACAGTTGGCAGTTGATGTGTGCGCACACAAGCACAATCTGGCTTGTTAAGTGTGCATGGGGGGGGGGGGGGTGAATGTTTATTGGCTGGCGTGGACAGTCCAAAGTTGTTAAGGAGGGATTGTATTTATGTTTAGAGACATTTTTCTTACAGTACAGCACTAACAAAGTAAATTGCAACACAGACGATTTTCCTGACATTTTCGATTTCTTACCCGAATTTTTCACGGTTCCTCAAATAAGGCTGTAAATTACTATTGCTATGCCACGTCGCATATTGAACGGCGTAGCTAAGATGACTCGCGGAGGAATGTGAGAGGGAAGTTCGGGCAGGAGGGAGCGTTGAGAAGTGAGGGGGAGCATTAGGAGATAAGACAGCGATAATCATCATGTCTCACATATGTCGCTGTTGCGCGGGCAGCCCACGCACCTGGCGCGCGCTTCAAGTATATTCCAGCCAAAGTTTCTAGCATTTTAAACAGTTTTTTTTGTTTCATATCTGCATATTACTAATTTATGATAACTGCAACATATTTTATTATTTAATGTACGCATAATTATTTTTATTCAACATTTTACTGCAATCTATTTCACTTTGCTTAGCTTTGATAAATTTTTAAAATATTAATTTTTCCATGGTTCCTGAAAATTATGTAGTTAGATCGCCGATGTTGTTAGATCGGGGGTTTACTGTAGTTGCTTAACCACTTAAATTCGCTCCAGTAACCTTTTCAGCTTAAAAACGTAAACATAAATCGGTGATATTAGTGCTTGACTAGACGTAGTCTAGAGTGTTCGTCCAGATCTTTTGGCAGTCGTGACATGCCTGGGTTTGCTCAACCAGCAACGAAAAAACTACAGAATACACATTTCTATATTCTCGACGGTGTAGTATAAAAAAAACGTAATATCCACTTGTGCACCTGTTTAGTGCACCTACCTACTTGGATATACTAACGAGTCAAAAACATAAAAAGAAAAAGAACATGGTCGGCAATACTGCCCACTTTACTCGCGAATCCGTCCTCTTAGGCTACACAGCATAACACGTCCTCTCCGTTTCACCATGACGTCCCAACTAATAACCTCCCAGAAGAACACTGACTTACTCGGCCGAGCGGTGGAGGGATATATCAGGATCCAACTTGCCTATAAAGCTGGTTAATTGACGTTTACTAAGGAAGCAAACTATGTAACATAGTTACTGACAAATTTGCACAGCATTTTGTTCTACCATACCAGCTAAATATTTCTTAAGTTTATTAATTGGGAATTTGTAGCGTCATCAATCTGTCGCGGATCACCACCTTTTCGGAGTTTTGCGCCCGACACTACCATCCACGTCGAACTAGAAACACTCGGCAGCGCTCATCGCATTCCAGCACGACCCTGTACGTGTCTCCAAGCGAGTGAACTCTGACCTGCCTGCCAGATAAATCCATCCAAGCACAGGCTAGCTCATAGCTTACTTGAAATTTTAAAAGCCAGCACTTCTCTGTACGTGCTTCCAACCAAGTGAACTTTGACCAGACTGCCAAATATATCCCGTTCCAAGAGAAGCAAGCTAAGAGGCTACTTGGGATTTAAAAAAAATTCAAACAAGGCAAAATATAAGAAAAAGTTACTTAGAAATGTTGCTTGAAATTAAATTAGCTTTAAAGTGAGTCCAAGCACGATATGACTCATACAAAATTGACACGTAAAAATTTAATACTTTCTTCTTCCCTTCACAGTTAAATTTTAAATTTTGAATAAAATTTTAACGTTAATTTCTCTACTCGCATCCCCAATTAATATGTTGGATCCTGCCATATACATCCTTATCCCTGGATAAGTTGGCCTACTTAAATTGTTATACACACAAAAAAATATTAAGATAAAAGAGAAATTGAAATTACTATATGATAAGAGGCCAAGTAAGTGCAACGTGCCAGTGCACGTCACAGTATGGTACAGTAAAACCCCGCTTGTATGGCACTCAGTTCGTACGTACGCTTCGCTTGTATGTACAGATTTCCGCAAACAATGAAAAAATAAAATGGAAAAAATAGAAATTTTAGTAATTGAAAATCAGTCGCACAGATTTATTAAAACATCGTTACAAGTCGCAATATGTATAAACAATATGGGTGTAAGAGCTCAGCCCTCAAAAAAATGTGTTTCACGATGAAAACTGCAAAAATTCATTACGAAACACAGTTGCACGCGTAAGCCGCAGAGCGCGAGATAGGTCACTGACCTGCCGCCAGCTGTTTCTCAGAGCGGCATCCACTTCTCTCTCTTCTCTCTCTCTCTCTACCTCTCTCTCGCTCTCTGGCAACGTCTGTGTTGCTCATCATAGCTCATACACCGCCCATCGCTGCCGCTGCCAGCCAATGATGGCACTGGGTGGGCGTCACAAGCAAAACAAAATTGTAACTCCGCCATTTTCCTTCTCTTCTCCGCCCTCGCCTTCAAAAGTCACAGCGGCACCATTCTTCCTGAGGAATTACTTGTTATGTTCACGTTTTCGATTTTTTCTTTTCTTCATAGACTAAGATTTGGATTTTGATTACAATTTCGAAGTGGAAAGTGTACACGTCAAAATATATTGGTTACATATAATTTCGTAATAGGCCAAATATAATCACGAGCCATTTATACACTCTATGAAGTTAGGCCTAAATGCTATGCTGAGGCCGTATATTTTCATAGTCATTTACTGTTAGTAAGATAAAATACTTTCTTAAAATACTTTATTTTCTCACATGTAGACGTATGTTGTATCGTACTGTTTGTTCAGAGACGTTGCGCTACGTGTTTTCGTTAATTTTAACCGACTTTGTAATCTTTTTTGAAGAAATGAAGTATAATTTAAGTCAGAATATATTATCGCACTATACAAACGTTAACTTAATATATAAAAAAGACGTGAATACAACTTCTGCCCCGTACAGAGAAACTAACATGCCTTGTTTATAATCGTTTACGTTTAGAAGTTACTGACGTACATTTCGGGTATTATTTTGTTTATATTGCAGCATCCTATCAAAATTACTATTCTTTATCAACCTGAAACACTGTTAAACGTCTTATTTCCCAGTGGCATAAATAAACATGGCAAATATTGCCCGCTGCACGTAAAGTTAATGGCGACGTTGCGTTCTTGTTTTTCGTAGTTTTATTTACTCATTTATTTTTTACGCACAAATGGAGTATTAATTTACTCTGAATATTTAGGCGTACTAAGATAATATGCGTAAGAACACTTGCTTTCGGATAAGTCTCTTGAAAATGTGATCGTATCCTCAAATTACTTCTTAATGATTCTCTCTCACGTCCAGACCTTAAGGAACCCGGGGGGGGGGGGGGATACTGTAAAGCCGAAATTTGGTCCTATCGGTTCGTACGGACAACTCGGTCGTAAGGACAAATTTTGGGGAACCGTGTCCGTAGAATCGGGGTTCGACTGTATATCTTAAATGCTATCCTTTAATAATGCTGGTTTTCTCATTGTGCTTAGTAATTTTATAAAGCATTTAGTTTGATAATTATTTACAGTTGTTTATTAGAATTTAGTTACATTTTTTTTCCCCCAACAATTATTGAGCATTTTAATTTTTCTTTTATATTTCATAATAATTTTGATAGTCTTTTATAATAAAGTAGTATTAATGAATAAATACAAACAATAGATTTTATAAATATATAATGGTATATTTCTTCCATAATAAACTTTCGTTAGTTTGCGTCTATTTACACACAATCGAACCCCGTAGCTACGATATTGGCTACTATGACAACAACACAACTACAACAATATTCTCATTCGCAGTCAAAAAATTTTTTTTTAATTTGAATAATTTAAAGGGAATAAAATTGAAAAATTTAACATATCTCAAGCAGGAAACTTTATTTTAAATAAGTTCATTAGAATGCAGCAATAATGTAAGTGGTTACAGTAGTGCGCACTCAGTGAGTTATGTTGTCCACCTGGTGAGTTGGGCCATGCATGCAACACCAAAGCAAGGCTGTTCAGAGGGGCAAGGCAAGCCATGTGATGACTCATTTGCTTTCCTATCTCTTCCTCCTTTCCCTCACGCACAAAACCACACACACACACACACACACACACACAAAACCACACATGCACGCACGCATCGGCACAATGCCGGAATAAAATCACAAACTTGTGACCTTGCTGAAAGTGAAAACGGACACGTGTTCCCATTTCTGTTACTTGAATATTGGCTTCTAACTTACCTTCGTGCCACCACTAAACACAGTTCACAAAAAGTGCGCGAAATTAAGCAAACTACCAATGTTGGCATCGTTCATTTATGATGGCAAACGCACTATCTGTCGAACAGACAAGTGAAAAATTCATTCACCTGTCCATGCTGATTTATACCTGTCTTGGGCAGGTGAAAAGGCGTTATAATCGAACACTTAATTGAACGCATCTAAGAATTTGAGTGTGAAATAACAAAGTTAATAAAAAAATACCTATACCAGCATTCTTTTATCTGGCTGTTTTTTTAAACAAGCCAGCGGAGTTAACGCTCATTGGATGAATGAAATTGCGGAGTGAAGGGCATAACTTAGAAGATATAAGTATACGATATGTACTAGTGTATAGCGTGCACCAGCAAGTTTCAGTGGCGGTTTGTGCTATTGCCTGGGCTGCAGGGCTGCAGTCCTCCCTGCATATTTGGGAGTTACAGTAAATAATTTTAATTTTCACTGCTGGTGTTATACAAGATAGTTTGTAATGATATCTTTTGAACTACCTACTCGTCAAAACAGTCAGCCGATCGTGAAGTTACTAGGCAGGGCCGCGAGCCTAGCAGCCTGTCTGACCTTGCTGGTGCCTGCGCAGAGGGTGCCTTGGTCTGGCAGACCCTAGGAGGAGGACGGTGTGTCTGATAAATGGCGCGCTTGTGGGCTACTAGCAAACCAGGGGAGGGGGGGGGGCTCCATGGAAAAGTGGCTTGTTTCTCCCTTCTTTGGAGCTATCTATAGTCTGCCAAGGTCGCTGCTTGCTTGTGTGTGCATGCCTGCACAACAGTATACACTCACTCACGCGTTCTCTCTCTCTCGACTGTTTGCCTGCTGCTTCCAGCATGAGAACTAGAACTGTGTCGCCCTTTTGTGTGCTTTTTTCTTTCCCCCAACCTGCCTCGTCCATGAAACAATTGCCGTTCACGAGACGTGAAAATTAACTTCTCATATTACTTTCACCACTCACTTCAAAGAGCATGTACATTAAAAAAGTATGCTACTTTAGTCAAACTAATTACTACATGTACTATGCTAAAAGTAATGCGACGTTCACCTCAACTCTGTCTTTTTGTGCTGGCGAGTTGTTTTTACATTTCAGTAATACATTAATATTTTATGGTGCATGCAAGAGCACGACGCTCATTACAGGCTGCACAATGCTCAGTAGTGGCAGCACATTGTGATGGTAATTTAATCTTGCCTCCCACCAAGGCAATTTGGTCTCCAGATTTTCACATGTGAGAATCGTGCCGGATGATGCCGCTGGTCTCCTGTTTCCCCCGCACATTCATTCCGGCGCTGCTCCATACTCACATTATGTCATCCCTCACCCTCGATGTTAAGCGCTGACCAAAATCTCTCACTCACTCATTCTCATGCTGTCCGCCGCCTCGTTGGTTAGTGTGTGCCTGTATCTGTGATGTTCATCTGCCGCCATAAAGTACGTCACGAGGAAGGGTCTAGACGCGCTCATTATTACGCGGCAGGCAGCGCTGCATGTGTACGCCACAATAAGACACATGCCGCTCACACTCGCTGTTAAAATATTTGCGAACTAGGTAACTATCAAAGGCTTGTCTGGTATCAATTTCTTCAGAAAAATTCTGCCTATTAATTTAAATCAATATTGCTTTATGGAAAATTGTCTGTTATACACCAGTGACAGTTAAACACAACGTATGCAAAATAAAATTGATTTCAACAGAAAAAGTTTTATTTGTCGTAAGAACCGAATGTTTATAAAAAAAAAATTTTCTAGGTTATTAACGTACTTGGGATAGGAATAAAAACAGTACAGTTTACCTTGGCTAGTATCTCTGCGATTATAAAACAAGACGGCCAAAAACTATAGGCATGTGTTTATTATATGGCAACAATTAAAATATTTTATTTATTTCATGCTTTTGTTACAATTTTCATTTGCTACAGCACTGCAAAACGTAAAGTAAATAAAACAGAAATGGAAGTCTAGCGAGGGGGCAACTAAAACGAATAGCACTGCCAGCTCATTTGTGATTGGCTGAAAAGAACAAATCTGCACCAATGAGGTCTTATGATTGGACTAACAAAATATGTGTGGCTGTTCCATTACCCACGTTGTGAAGTATTCAAAGTGACAGTAATGGTTTTTAGTAAGAGTACAGTTTATCTATCCATTCCAACATAAATTTCGCTATAATGAAAATCTATCGTTATGAAATCATAACACGTACACTAGACCCCCGGTTTTACGAATACTCGTGGTTCCTCTCATAGCATTCGTAAAATCGCTACCTTCGTAAAATCGATAGTGGCTTATTTTACTCCCCCCCCCCTCCTCAACGTAAAATTTTCTGCAAAAAGTCTCTTAGTGGGCCCCAACTTCCGTAGCGTTTTGCGGGAAATTAATCAACGTAATAATGTTAACATAAATTGGTATCAGTAGCCACACATCACACTGTTGAGCGGTAGATATGACTGACCCTTGTCCCCAAAAAATTACAAAAATTGAGATACCAAGTGTCTTCTTTCGAGTGAATAGCCCGACTTCAGTAGCATTTAACGGAAAAATAACGCAAGTGATAGTTGAAGTATAAATTTATATCAATAGGCAGATGTCTTACGATTGAAAGAACACCGCTAAACAATAGATATGACCGACACTTATCCTTAAAAAATGAGAAAACCGAGCTGCCGAGTGCCGTCTCGCATACGAATAGCCTGATTTATGTATCATTTAATGGGGGAAAAAAAAAGTAGGCATTCGTTACTAGCACAATGCCCTTGTAAATTATTCAAAAGAAAGAAGGAAAAAGCAGTCATATTTATTCATTGGGCAGTTTTATATAACTAATGTCAAAACAATCCCTCGACGTTGTTGATGAATTGTACGAGAACGTAGTTACTAGTAGCGTGCAGAGCGGATAGAGAGCTCAACTGTATAAACGTTTACAAGATGGAAGATAGATAGCGGCACCGTAGCATATACCAACGTTCAATGTTTCAAAAACGCCATTTTGTGACGTTCTTACCTAAAATCATCGACAATTACATGTGGTTGCAAATAATTGCTTTCACAACCAGTATATGCGGTAAAATATATTAGGAGTTCCGGGATTACGTAATATACGAACGTCTATTTATTTTAGAAGTTCGACATACCCATTGTGGAGACAAATGTTTCTACACGTGGTCAATAGGTAGCACTATTATCATTCTCACTTGTGAAATGCACATTTTACGACACTCAGTAACGCATTGTTTAAGCAAATTATACGCCAAGTTAATTGTTTTAAGTACGTATGGTGTTAACCCAATAAAGAAAAAATAATTTCAAGCTATTATTTATAGGGTTCGTGTAAAAACGTAAACACATTCGGCGCGAGGCGAGAGAGATATAAGACTTGAAACAGCCTAGAAAGAGGCTGTACTATAGTTAAATGAGCATATGCGCATGCGCTGGAATTTTGCGGCTATAGTACGACCTCAATGTAGATCTTACGTCGTAGTTGATGGAGACAAGCTGGCCGGCTTGGCACAGGCGCTTTATTCTAATATTATGACTTACCAAGTAATAACTGCAAATCTACAATTCATATTTTAATGCCGCGAATTAGATAATATATATTTTATTTATTATCAATGTAATTCCTTAAAAATTTTTTTTTGTCGTAGAATTTTGTTATTTTTTGAGGGTTCCTGAGATTGTATTCATATAATCGCTACCTTAGTTAAATCCAGGGTTCGTAAAATTGGGGGTCTAGTGGTATGAAAACACGACACAAGAAGTTAATGAACTTACTCGGTTACGCTGGGTAGTGTAAAACTTCAACTCCAGGTGTTCAAAAAGTGATCCAAATGAAATATGCTTTTGATGTGTTGCCATGATCGGACATATCTAACGTGTTCTACAAACAACTCTAGCAGGTTAAGTTATGTAAACGTAACTTTTTAACTTCTTGCAGTATAACATACACAAAAAAAATCATAGTGAAACTGATTCTGCAATGCCGTGTACTCAGTCCACGGGCCACTTTCACTTTCGTGCTGTACCAAGATGGCGTCCATAACAATCGAGGTCGAGCAATCACGGCAGCGTTGCCAGATGCAACTGCAATTCCACCGTTGCCGTATCTCGCGTTGTTCATTGCCACGCTAAGCTGATGAACGATGATTATCACGTGCTCTTATATTTATTATGCTTACTTATAATTTTAAAAAAATCATTTTGCGCTGTATGCCTGATTTCCTTCTTTCTTTGCCATACTTTTGCAATAGTTTCCTTATCAAAGATAAGTGGAATTTTGTAATAGGCATTTTTTTTTTTTCAGATATTACTGTATGTAGTGTGTGCACATTCAAAACTGCGAGATCTACTACATGAAAGAAAAGTTTCTCGTACCATATCGGTTCTATCCAATGATCCCGTTCAAAAGTTGTAATCAAGAACACATGGTTGGTTTCAAAAGAACATTACATTTCAACTGAACCCTTTAATTACACCCATGATCATTTACTAGGTACTCGTAATAAATTCTCGATTATACACAACTGCACTGCCAGGAAATCCCAAAACATACATACATTACTACAATTCACCTCAAATTGAATTATGCGTACATGTAGGAAAAAAAAACACACTGAGCACAAAGCCAAAATCCAAATAAACAGAATTTTAAATATTATTGCTTCAAAAATGGTCTAACCTCATCAACATCAATCACCACTCTAATGCAACTCGCATATCATTGGGGACTATATTTTATTGTTTTATTTATAGGGCAACTTCGTTTTTAAAATTTTGGAATTCGGTGTTACTGTTTTTATTTCTGTGGACAGTATTTATGGTTCATAAAAATGCATACGTAATCAGATATCCATGTCAAATTGTAAAACATAACTTTTAGAAAGCTTTGTGTGGTATAATACAACACTGTTATTGAAAATGTGCATCTCACAAAATATTTTATCCGTTTTCCAACGAAAACCAACCCAAAAGCCGGGAAATGAGAAGGCACTCAGGGCAATCACCTCAGTGCCTGAGTGACCCAAATGACCGACCAGTAGTCCGTCCAAGAGTGGATGGCTACCACAGACGAAGATGAGTTGAAAGAACATGAACAGTGGGTGGAAAACAAAAATTAACATAACTGAAAATAGGTTAAACACCGCAGTTCTAATCTGTTTTCAGGATTACACAATTTTTTAAATTTTCAGTCAATATTTTTTTCCTTCAATCAATACAGTAAAAAATTATTTTAGAGGAAATAATCTCAAGGCTTTACAAAAAAAATACAAAGTTTTTGTGGTTTTGTTTTATTTTGTGATTAGAATCAGATTTCGGTGTTTGGCGGTGTAGTGACATGCTTTTCGGTGTTATTTCGGTTTTATCAGTTTTGCCCATATAATCTTGTCCCTACATATAATGTTAATTTGCAAAAACTTTACATCATTAACAATCTGGGTTAGGTCGTCTTGAAACAGGCATTGACACACACAAACTACTAAACATTTTAGAAAACAACTGGCATTCTTCGGAACGATGGAGTGGCAATCATACACAAATAACATATACTCAGGTGTACCCATTGGACGATGACGAGGTATCGTGCTCAAAATGAAAACCACCTAATTAACATGTGTTCAAAATCAAAGAGCCAAATCAAGGCCACTGAAAATGTAGGTGACCTAAACCAAACAGTTACCGACAATTAATTTAAATCAAAAACTTATTTCACTAAAAACATTGACACTGAAATTTTAACCTTAATATATGATCTTCCACTGGAACAGACAAACTCACGCATTAATGTACTCAGTGCCATATCAAAAGTGTTACGCTATGTGCAAAATACTGACCCTTAATCTCAGTTGTGGTCCTGCCAGACTAATGAGTAAAACAAAATCCATAATACAAAACATCTCTGCAAAACAAAATTAATTACGTGTTAAAAGTGTAAAAGTATGTAGTTTCAAAAAGTGATTTATTAACAGGCAGTAAAAATCACAGTTGTGGAATGCATGCGCTGACAATTATCTCTCGCCCAGTTGTGATCGGGTTGTTACCTTTTAAACCAAAAGTCATATCCAAACTCCGTAAATATAATTAAACAGAAAAGAATATAACAAATTTCCATTAATTCCCTAAATTAAAGTTAGCTTATCAAGTTATTGGGTGCACATCCCCACTATCATTTTATCTCCTCTAAACATGTGACTGCACTGCGAGGAAATAACAGTACACACATGACCACAACTCAAAACAAGTAGTGTTATGTTTGCGCATAGGCAAAGATGCTGAGCACACAGAAAAGTCTATTTATGACACACAAACTTATATTCTTCATCACAAAAAAAAAATACTGCTTTAAACTAGCCCTCATGAAATCACTACTCAACGTACAAATCACCAAAGCTCACAAGAAAATCTCATTACAATCTGGATTAGATCACCTCAATACTATGCATCACCACCCTCATAAACTCTCAACATTTTAAACAAAACTAAGCACACCCTTTGGGACGAAGCCAGAGTGGCATAATAACAACTAACAATAACTTTTGGATAAACGACGAGGTAACCTGTAGAAATACAAAACTCCTGATATAAGCACACCCTTTGGAGCAACGACGGAGTTCCATACACGCAACAAATACAAATCAGACACTCAAGTATGCCCATTGGACGACGATGAGGCATCCTGCTTAACTATCATAATTACGTGAATTACTGACCCAAAACACGGCCACTGAATCCAGAGGTGACCTAAGCCAGATAGCTACTGCTATTTCTCGCTTAAAATATCTCAATGAACTCTAAAATTTAACTTACTTTAACTCGAAATGAAACTCACAACTTAACGTACTCAGTTCCATGCAAAATACTTTCTAAATATTGCTGTGTTAGCAAGGAAAATAAAACTTATAACTTTGTTGTAGCCGTGCCTGGCAACTACAACCACAGAGTGACAAAAGAAGTTCAAAACAATACTATTACATCTCAGCTAATAATATTACTTAACAAAGTGTGTATGTGTGTTGTATAGAAAACAGAGATGTAGATAGGCAGTAGAAACACAAATAAAGTTGTGGCATGTGTGCAGTAACTGTTCCTAGACAGCCAGGCAAGTACTCTTCTTACAGACTAAAAGAATCAAAACCTTACTCTAAACACAAAAATTATACTAACAATTAACTGAATTTACAAAACATCCCAATCAGCACTGTGCCATCATAGTCACAATTATTTCCCTCAAATTTTCATCAACTTTTTAACAAATCACACAATACAAAAGAACTACAGTAACTCAAAATTTTGTCGATCAACTCTTGCAATTTTGTCGTTGCCTTTAATTTTGTCTTTATCTCTGCACCATTACTGCACC
>PNEQ01003627.1:5887-54595 GCA_003012365.1 Medauroidea extradentata | reverse complement strand
AATTTTTTTGAAATTTTCGAAATTTTTGAAAATTTTGGTAATTTGACACTCAAGGTCAAGGTTAAAGGTCAAGGTCAAGGTCACTGTCATCCAACATGGCGGCCGGGGCCGTGACGTCACAACATGGCGGAGGGGCTCCTCACTAGGCCGGGCTCCTCACACCGAATCCATGTCCCAGAACCGGCTAAATCATACTACTGGTATATCTACAAGCAAAATATAATATATTTACAATATTACAATATTTTGTGCCATAAATTAAACATGTACGTTTCTTTAAGTCAAATTTATAGCGATAAACGTTATGTAATCTTTAACTTGAAATTCGAATTCTTTTTATAGTTTGAAAATAAGGTTCTAACACACTGTGACATTTATACAATTAGTGAAGCAATACATTATCGAAATGTAAAAACTAAATTTTGTAAATTATAAATGAATGTAGACCTGCCAATAACTTGTAAATATTATATAAAAGTAACTGTAATGTATTGATGTATACGATTGTATTAAGACGACAAATAACAGTACACTGTAGGACCAACAATCTGACAGTGATTATAGGCACGATTGTATTTTAAAGTGCTTCGTGAATGTAGCGTTTACAATAATATTTTGTAGCTTTTTAATTTTGTTGAGCTATAATTACATTATTAAAATTTTTACATTAATATCTAAACTATTTCTACTACATATAGTGGGTGAGATTAACATTCACCTATATGTGGGTACAGAGAAATACACTAAAGATCGAATTCTTAATATCAGTCTAAACAAAAACCATTGAATTATAAGGTAACCCGTAGTAAATGTTTGCAGTACGCAATACATAATTGCGTATTGTAGTCAGATATAAGTAAAATATGTGTTATAAAGAAGTACACATTATTACAAAATTAACTCCTTGATGAATATAAAAGATAAGGATTCATATTAATGCTGTAATAAATAAACATAGCACTTTTATATTCTCACATTATATATTTTACAGAATAACTGGAAAATATTCTATAAATAAGTCAAGTACTCTAAAATATACTAATTCCATTTTGCACCTTGTTGTCACTACGTCAGTAAGATATAAACATTTGCCTGCCAGTAAATTTTTCACGTAGCCATGGGAAACCAGAGTAGTAATCTAAAATATTTGTGGAGTTATTTTTATTCCTCGACAGATACTATTTATGGGACGTGTTTTTCTTTTAAAAATTTCTCGTTCTTACATACTTTTCATGAAAGAATGATGAACACCACAATGAGGTAAATAAGCACAAATGGAGCACTTTACGTCGGAAACAATAGTCTAATGTCAATAGGTAACCCGCTACGCTACAAGCAGAGGCAATGTGCAGGCATTTTAGTTGTAATCACCGCAGCAAACGTAAGTCCCTTAGTATTTTTGTATGCAATAGTCAAAGTGTTTTTGGGCAAGAAAATGGGGATGCAGTATAATATTTTGATAAATACAATTTTATTTGTAAGAGTTTTTAATATTTTATGTATGAGTTTTTCATTGTGTTAGAGTAAGCAGAGGCGGCGGATAAGAGATGACATAAGGACATGTCCCTCCCCTAGAACAGAGAGGAGGTACAGTTTAGGTATTTGTACCCTCTATAGGTATATCTAATTTATTTAGAAAATATATATTCAAAAGTATTACTATTTCAACCAGCTGTATATTCAATATTTTGACTCGAAAACCACTTTGTACACAAAAATCCAAAATTTCCCGTAGGATGACCCCTGGAACTCTCGCTTTATAAGTCGTTACAGAAAAAAAATCAGAGATTAATTTCTGTCAACGATCCTGTGTTAACCCCCCCCCCCCCATCCCATTTTTTGTAAGAATACTTTACGATATGGGTTCCCCCTTTATATACAAGAATTCCTTCCGCCACCACTGAAAGGAATGTACATTTATCAGAAAATAAGTAGCTGTATATTTGTTCTTGCAGACATATTTGTTGCTATGTTTCTCGTTAAGCTGTAAGCATAGGACTATAAACTGTGAATAAAATTATTAACATTTATCCTTAGTGATCTCCGTTTTCGCCTGACACTCGTTTGAATGTGATGTACAAGTCATCCAGAAATTCCATACGTTCCTTGAACATGTCTTCCTCTACTGACAGGTTTTCCTGAATCTTCAAATACTGGAAATTTTCTTTGCTCGCAGGGAGCCACGACAGTTTGCCGGTTACGTTTGAAACATCCCTGTTAACGTAAAGCAGAACAAAACACCCGCAAAAAATTAATATTCGGACGTCTCAGCAATGTTCGTCTAATAATTATAAGAATTAATATATGAAAAAAGTAGAATAGAAATTATGATTATGTATAGTCAGTCAGCAGATTAAATGTTGACTGACTTGATTGTATGTATGTACGTATTTGTTGCAATGAGCTGTACGTAGCATTTACACTTTAGGCATAGCAGAAACCGTACACAAGTAATAGATGTCGCCAAATTAAAAGTATTATTTGCATTTAATTAGGCTGCAAAATGAACATATCATCAGAAGGAGATCTGTATGGTTGAAAATTTAAGTAACAAATATTACACAAGAATGTACACAAGTCAGCGATAAGTTCACAGAGTTGAATTCACGGCATGCTGTGAAACTATATAGAAGTTATTGACACTGTAAAGTCTTGCAACTCTGTTCCTGTTGAAGTAATTTCTTCTTAGCAGTTTAAAATTATTTGAACCATGTGAAGTTGAAGCAGTACACTTTACTATACATTTTCACTTATTTCAAATTGTTGGGAAATGTTCGACCTCCCTAGCCGAGAACTGGTAACATAGTTTCGAGCTGCAATTCCTAGTAATGTTTGGATATAAAGCCATCATAATATGTTATATGTAACTGATCTCTTGTAATCTTTCTCGTACATCAGCGAAGCCATTATTAATATCCGTAAGATAATTTAAAAGTCGTATCGTCAGATTGATTATTTATGCATATCCAGGTAGTATTATTTCCCGTTGTTGTAGTGTCTCATATGATTTCCATTTATTTTAGTAAATTGAGATATTCAGTCCACATGTAATAAAGTAAGTAGAATTTAATCATCATAATAGTAATTAATACTCATGTTAGAGTCACATACTGTACCAGTTGTTCGAAATGTTTGAAATTTATGTTATATATAAGAAACAAGCCTCACTAAAACGTCTGTATTATATTAGAATAAACAAAATTTAAATGTATTGTAATTTATGATTTTTGGACGTCGATTTTCTTTAAATAGTTCGTGAAATAAACTCAGATTTCAGGCGTGGTAACATTCGCCGCGAATATAAGACAAAAAAACAGAGCTAAAGTGAAAACTCTAGAAATATAAGTTTTGTAACTTTTTTTACTATGATGAGTATACTGTTATATATTAAAATTGTAAGCATGTTATATCACGTGGTATGATAGTTTCGTGAAAATCGTATACCTACTTCATATTGCTCATTTCATTAAAATATGTTTTACCGTAATATTCAATATTTTTTTGGTTACAGCCATTCAGATGTTTGACATTCATTGAGTTCTGCAGGCACAGTCAAAACTCATCTATTGAAACTTACTCACCCTGTTTTCGCAAACTGAGTCCAATACTTGACCATGTGAGATCGTACTTTCCCTTCAGCTGAATCAGGAGGAAATATATTCGGATTCATTGCTGTGAAGAAGAGATAAACCACATCTTCCCCATGCGAAGAACCTGTAACAATAGTGCATCTTTTATTACAAAATTTCTTCATTGCGGGCACCTGTTTCTATTTAACTATGCGTTCATGTACAACCTTTAGATCACTCTTCTTTCGAACTGCAAAACAATAGCCAATTTAACTGCTGTTATCATTATTATACAATGGTACATCATAAATACAAAAACAAGAGCTGTCAGTTACGAATGATCACGTCTCCTATAAACATCTTGAGGTCAGATCCAGCCAGCCCGGAGACAGATTTCGGCTGTCCCGCTATCAAAATATCAGGTATAAATGAAAATAGATTTTAAGAGATTCACAGGAAATTACTTAAGTATTTGTTCAGCCAATGTAACTCGTACCTCAGACAACGATTTTTATTATTTTGTTACTTAAAAAATTAAATTAAAAATTTACACCCTATATACCATGGGTTGTTGAAAAATTATTGCAAGTGTGGCCCAAAAGTAGATTCAGATGAGAAACCATAATATTGGTCAAACCTTCTTGTTCCATATTTGTGTTCATAAATATACATAAATATATATGCGTGTGATTCTATGAAAATTAAAAACACAAAAAAAAAATATTTCAGGATTACCGTTAGCATACATAGGCCTAAGTATGTAATGCCTGCCTTGCGTATCAGTTTCACTTGTGCGAACATTATGGTTTGATAATTTGACGCAGTTGGGACTACTTTTTATAGTACTATTCAAATCTTTATGTTACGCACTGATAAAAGAAATGCTATGTTCTTTTTAGCTTCAAATCAAACCATTTTTATTGGCTAATTTGCAGTAAAACACATAAATATTTCCTTATCGTAATGTCTGTTCCCCCAAATTTTGCCTTCGGAAATAAATGTCAGGCTTCACCGAAAAGTTTAAAGATTTTCCGCAAAAGAAGGAATTCATTAAACTAAATTTTTTAAAAAAGCACAAAAATAATTAACATCAAATTGTTTCCCAGTTTGGAACTATGTAATTAATTTACAATATCTGCCCTTTTAAAGCAATATTATTGTTTAGTTATGGCAATGTCATACTATTAAAGAAAATTGGCTACGTAGATAAAACCTTTTTTATCAAATCTATTCGATGATTTTAATATAACTATTCTTTGTTAAGATTTTATAAAATATTGGGAAAAAATTGTAAATAGGAATTCGTGGCAATAAGTAGACTCCGCGTTAATGCTTGACATTTTCACGACTCTTCCATTGATATTCACTGACCTGGGACAGATTGAACCACCAATCCCGGAAACAGCAGATGATCACTCGGCACGTCGTGGTCGAGCATGTACACGAACACGGGGCTGTGGGAGTTTTCCAGATGGTAACTCAGAGTACTGTAGGTCGAGTACACAAATATTAAGTCGGACGCCATCTGCAATGGAGAATTCACAAAATTGTTTGGCGGATTAGAATAATTCTGACACCTATGATTTGGCAAATAACTGTCGAATATCGTAATACTGATAGTATTATTTTTGGATGTGTTATGTGTGTAATCGCAGATGATCTACAAGATGTCCGGGATGAAGATATCTAATAGAACACCGTTCAGCATCGCAAGAACCGTTAATTGCAGCCATTTACCATCAAGTTATTATTAATTGCAATCTTTCAAGGTCACGCTTATGTACGGTAGTTATTGCACAAAAATCAAGAGGATCCTAGGTACAAATTTCCGATTTCTGCAAAAAGGCACCTACTACATTTTCATAAAGATGCTTCTAAGTCATTAAATGTAACTGTTGATGGACGTTATAAAATAAGGTACGAGAAATTTTCCGGCTACCAGTGTCTCCAGGCTTAACTTCGTTAGTTCTTAATAGTACGGACATTAAAACTAGCATGTAGCAGCAAAAGATAAAACAAAACTTAGTGAGTTGCTTTTTTTAACAATAGGGAAATATTAATATTATCATTAATTGTTCTACAAGTTTGTCAGTTACTGGTAGGTATTAGTTGCTCAGATTTAATGCAAATACAATACTTCTTTCACAATATAATATGCAACTCACATCAACAATTCTCTTTTACCGAACGTTAAGTCTTAAAACATACTTCATAATATATACGTTTACAAAACTGTGATGTATAAACTGTTCAGTTTACATGTATGATATCAATCTGAAACCTACGTAGCATGAGCTCAATGAAATATCAATGATAATTCATCAGAAGACTAACCCAATTTTGTTTCGTCCAGAGTACGAGGTGGCCACAGCAACTACTTCATACTTCCCCAGCTTGTCGTCATGTATTCAGGCTGTGTGTGGGCGAGCGTAATATCACTGGCGAAATAGACGGTTGCTGATGGTGTTGTTAAGGGTATCAGTACCTGCCATATTTGAATAATGGAACTCTTGCTTTTAATTTGGTCTGTACATTTTTGTCGTGTTTTAGACATCGATTAGGCACATGACATAGCTCCGTACATTGTATATTGTTGATATTGCTTGACTGCTGTTGCTTACACAACATGTGTGACCATCCACAGAAAACATACACTTCCTTCCTCCGGAATGTTACTAGTCAAAATTTAAGTGTAGATAAAACTATTTAATAATATTTTATAAAGTAATATTTGTGCCATGTCATGCGGAAAATTCAGATAAATCTCTTTCCATCGAACTTGCACAGGAAAATTAAGAATTCGAAGACCGGTTGTTCTTAACAATTCCATTATCTTCAACTTAACTACAACACCGAAAACAAGATCTGAAATGCTTTCGTGACCAACATCAACCACTGCAACACCAACTACAACCTTCCAACAGACAGTTCCGCCAACATGCATTTGTTAACCTAGTTTTCAACTGTCACCAACATCAACCACAACCGTCAAATGTGCCATTGGCCTTACCACTCATGAAACTGAGTGACTCTCAATGAACCATTTTATGCATAAAAAACCAAGCGCCGTTGAATGCAACTCAGAAAATCTTGGTTCAATGATAAACACCTGCATTGAATTACAATTGCATGCATGACAAGATTGCAGAACATGATTCCGTACAATGGCTTATAAGTTATTAATGTATTTAAGTTTTAAATTCATGTATTTGATACTAATTTCAGAACAATAAATATCGTGCTTTGTTCCTTTATGCATAATATGGTTCATTTAATATCACCAGTATGAGTAACGAAATTTCTTTCATTGGTTTTGTAGGATTTTTTTATTAATTTTTATTGATCGTCTAATTATTTTACGTGTGTAATTTTCTATGCTATATTTCTTGAACCACATTCACTTTTATACTTCGTGGAAGACAGAGGAAAACTCATAATATTTTGCTACTGAACATGTATTAATACTAAGTAAAGTAAACGTGAATGCACCTGGACGTATTGTTTAACGGATTCGTCGTTAACAGGGCGGTCACCGATGTAGAAATGTCTCAGCTTCTCTGCTATATTCCGGCTCCTCTCTGTGCCAATCTCCGTGGCCAAGTCAGTTGGCACAATAAGTTCCAAGTTGTTGTAAACTTCTGCTCTAGGTACGGGTTTCAGATCGGCACCTGTAAGGAAACAGAGTCATTTACGGTAAAAATTTACGTAGTTTCGACTAATTTTGAAGTTTCTGGTAGTTTATTACATTTATATTTATTGAAGTGCTGACACAAGACAAGTACTCAGTCATCAAAAGTGCATATTATAAACCAAACCTTATTGAACCGAGCAAAATGTATTTTAAATAACATGAATTCACACAAGATTTCTATCTTTAACTAACCTTCCTAAACTAAACGTACGTAATCCTTTAAATGGTACTAAACTTTATCTAACTTACCTATCCATAACTAACCTTAACTAATCTTAGATTATTCTACTTAAAATTTTTTTAAAGTAACAATTTTTCACCAAATTAAAACGTATTTTAACCTAACCAAAGTAAAAGAAGTTCGTAGGCTTTCACGGCCGCTGTCTACAGGGTCTAAACTTCTGGGTTGTGCCGCGTCAATGGGAAGAAATGCGACATTGACGCGGCTACCCAGAAGTCTTGACCCCGCCTAACCGAAGTAAAACTAAAATAAACAAACAAATTGTAACTATACGAAACTTAATTATACCAAACAAAACTAAATAATAACAAACCTAACTTACAAAACCTAAACTATACAATTAAAACCTAACCATACTTAACCAAACCTAATGCAACTAAAAACCTAACACAACTAAAAACTTACCAAACATACTTACATAAACTAAATTTGATTTATGTCAATATCAATTAAAGTTAGTTTACTCAAAAAAGTCCATTGTGTCAGTTTACGTCACGTTAATTTATAGTATGTTCGGTTAGAGTTGGGTTATTTCACGCCTCGTTACACTAAACTACCTTACTGTATGTAAGGTTTATTTATATCGAGACAAGCCACACGAAACATATGTGTGTAGCTTCAATTAATGCAACCTCCAAACGGCTACTATATTGCGTGCGCTGAAGTTTGTTAGTATAAAAAATTACTATAGTTAAAAAGTAAACCCCTGCGTTTATTAAAACAATCAATATTATAAATATACTACTTTCATAAATATAGATTGTACAATAAGATATATGACGTTCTCTACGTGCAATTAACTAATTAATCCATTTATATGTTAACAAGAAAGTCCTTAAATAACGTTTTAAAAATAGGTCACTTTGTTTACTTACCAATGAAAGCCATTCGTCCCTCTTCAGATGTCACGCCAGCCATGAAAGGAACTTTCATAAATTTCCCTTGTTTTATTAATCTTAAAGGGTGATCTGGAAGCAATTGCCCGTTGATTTCCTCAGTAAAAGTAAAAGAAAAGGTAAACTGCCGTAACTTGTCCTGGAAGTAAATTTATTTATTTGGTTAGTGTCTTATTAAAACATGTAAGGTACCTGTACCGAATATAGCCCGCTTAAGGTTCAAAAATCATGTGTGCCTGTGTCATCAATTATATTAATAATATAACACATGGATGATGTATGTTCATACTAGAGACTAATGTGTAACGATCTCGACATTACCATACAATGGCGACTAGTGGGCCATATTGAGAACTGGACCATATTCGGTACAGGTACCATGTATGTACACACACGCACATATATGTATATATACATATATATACACATATATATATACACACACATATATATATATATATATATATATATATATATATATATATATATATATATATATATATAAGACCGTGTATACACACAATAACGTGCTTAAAGTTAGTTACGCAATTTGATAGAATTTTATTGGAAAAAAATGTTGGCCTATAACAGATAACAATTTATCTAATATACTTACAAATACGGTTATTGGTAATTAAGCTGAAAGAACTTTATTTCCTAGTATTATTTTTCTATTGTCTGCTAATCACCATAAACCGAGCACATTGTTAAAAAAAAGTGAGTTATTACTTTCCTTTCAGTTGATTACTTTATTTCCGCCAAACGCTAACATAAAATATCATACAAGATGAATGCTTCACTATAGGCCAAGTCCAATTCCTTCCCAGTTTCATTTCTACCAGAGCTTAATAGTTCAGTCACTAATGAACTCGCCGTCTACGAGTTTTTAAGCTCTATTTACTGACCTGCATGAAAGCGTAAAATGTAACTGTGTTCTTGATAGACTGTGATCATCGAAATTATATAAGGTCTCGGGATGTAGTCACGTTTTGGGAACATAATTGTTAAGGTTGTTAGGTTAGATTTTAGCGTGACGAGAAAATATTTCTGATAACATAAGAAAACCATCATATGTGAACAAAAATTATTTCGTAAAGGATCAATATGTTTAACATTACTGCAAAGTAAAATTTTGTCTCTACTCTACTGCTCTACTTTTTAATGATTAAATAAGCTAATTATTACCACTAATGTATACATGAAACAATAAGATTGTTAAGGATTAACCTTATTATCAGTAGCTGATACAGAAAAACTTTCATCTTAGTGATAAAGTGGTAAATTTTGTGCTATGGAAAATTTATCGCAGTACTTCTAAAAGTTTCCTGATCATAAATGTATGACATATTAAATAACACTATTTACTTAATCTACTATAAATGCATGTTTGGGGGAAAAATTGGTTCAATAAATGTTTTATCATTTTTAAAATCCTACGCAAAATAACAATACATTTCCAGAACGTGCGTTATTTAGCATTGTGAATTCTCCAGATCTGTCCATAGCCATACTTGAGAGATTTAATCAACCAGTTTATAGAGTTATTAAAATTAACATTCTTGGAAACAAAGAAAAATCTTTATATATTCATATAAATTAGTTCAGAAAATAACAAGAAACATGCCAGCTACGTAGTTTTAAAACAACTATGATATGTATAATATTGCAGTAAAGGCAAGAATATAACTGCGTTGTTGCTATTGTTTAAGTACCAAACCTCGTCTTATCCGCCTAGTTCCTAGGTCAGGTTCCTGATCTAAAACTAGTATTACCCTCTATGTGGTTAGTGCATTAAGTATATAAAAACCTATTCAAACAATGTTTTATATTTTTTGAAAAATTTGGAATTTTGAAATTTGTTTGCTACTAATAGGAATTTTTTAAATACAAAAACATTTAGTACTGGATTTTTAGACACTTAAAGTCCTTGCCCGAGACATGTTTTTTTTTTTTTTTCAATGTGAATTATTTCGTTTCATAACGATAATTAGTTTTCGGGGAGTGCATGATCTAAAACATGCAAAATTTTGACTTTGCAATGCCCTTGTGGGAAAAACTGGCTGAACTAAAAAATTTTTATCAGACGAAAATATACTCCTAAGTAACTTCTACAATACTAGCACTGTTTCATACAAATATAAAATTAAGTCTTTTTCCTCACTTGAACACACTTAAGGAAAAGAATAAAAAAAATTATTGAGCTTATTACGCCACTTTTTATCAAAATAATTTAACTACTCACCAGTTCAGACATGGCGTGATACTGGTTCCTCACAATGTCCTCTGCAGGTACAGTCCTCAGATAGTCTGCAATTTCCTGAGGATCCTCAGAGGTACATCCCAGGAGCTGAGCCAAGCGAAGTGACCTCTGCTTGCTGACGTCATGAGGCATGAAGCATATGGGCAGTATTGCTGTGCCACTCATAGCTATTGCTCGGTGGAACAACCCTGTTAAACAAGTAGCATAAGTACTTTCTTAATTTCAGTTTCTTAAATTTGTCTAAATGTAATCCCCAGTAAACCAACATCACAAACGTCAAAATTGCCTAAGTATGTTTTAATGTCACATTATCAGGTATATTAGAGACTTGTGCTTTCTATCCTACTGATTATTAGAACTGACATCTTGTAGTATTATTTTTAGTTTAATTTCAACTTAAATTATGTTTTCACGCGTTTTTGGGTCAACTAACGCAACTTTAATTTTTAACTTTCTGATTGTCCTAGTTCATATTTTTATCTCATTAACTTTCGCAAACTATGTTCGAAAACCACTACCTTAGAAAAACCTACGTGGAAACTTAAGTTAAGGAAATTGACGAATGTTGCGTATTTTAATTTATAGTAGTGATGTTTAATTAACCAATACATTTTAAATTGCACAGCGTGTATTTTTAGAATTTTAGAAGTCGTTTTTTTATACATGCTCCCTAGAACACATTTTATGGTAATTATAATAAAGAAACGACTAAAATTAACATGTGTGTTTGTTATGGTATTTAAAGAGATGGATATTCAGATTGTCATGAAGTATATGGAATAAAATTTTAAATGAATTTCTGGTTGATATTATGAAGTAACTATAAAATAATTGTGCCAAACCCAGAGGACAATATCTTTGATATGCTTAAAAAAATAGCGGGTGAAGCAGCAGCCGTTCAGCTAGTCTCTATATATAAAATGAAGTGCCCCACTAACTCACTCAATCACTCACCTACTCAATCACTCACTCGCTCACTCATTCTCCTTACGCCGTGGGCACACGCTAAGAAGAAATTTCTCGAAATTCGATAACTAAAGGAGAGAAAAGGGGTGCAATGTGTATTCAATGAAACTTCGATAACTCTTAAACCCGTTTGGATATCAAATTGATTGTGACACGCCATATGGTCATCATTACAATTAATTATACCAATAGCCATAAGTGTTACTCAAGTATCATAAATGACATATTTAATCACAACTATGGTATGGTACATGGCAAGTGTCTGGGCCTTCTCGCCTCCACTCACACTCAATTAACCCCCCTATATGTTGGACATGAGGGGAGGATAGTCAGCGTGTAGTCTTTGATCCGTGAATGTAAAATTGTAGATTAATTAAGATAAAAGGAATTTTAGCCATGAAGAAAAGCAGTTAATGTACTGTAATTGTCTGTGTATAGCCGAAATAAAACAAATAACTGTATAATAAATATGGCAATAGCAAGGAGCTGCTGTCATCGAGGGGTAGGGCCATCTGTCAGATGCTGGCTCCTGATTGACCTAACTGAACCAAATCCTGCAGACCAAGTAGCGGGGATTTTTGCGTCAACCGGGAGCCAAGCGAGAGTCCGGTAACTGTTTTAGGGCAGACGTCGTTGAGCCGCGGAAATCGGCGCACCGGAGTGTTGCCGCCGAACATTGTCTGTTTAGGCGTCGATACGCCTGGGTGTAGAGAGATAGACGCTGTTGTGCCGCGAAGTACGGTGGGCAGGAGTGCCACTGTCGGGCGTCGATTTAGGCGTCGGGACGTCGACGCACTGAGAAGTACTGTGGGCAGGAGTGCCACCGTCGAGCGTCGATTCAGGTGTTGGTACGCCTGTTAATATAGACATCATCGGGCCGCGACGTACGGCAGGCCGGGACGCCTTTGGATATTATTTAAATAAGTATCTATAGACACACTGGAAAATCGCGAAAATATTAAGCATAGTCTCCAATAAACTATAGCACATAAACCGAGACACGTGTGAACAGTTTTGTGGCGAATCTCACACGCTGTGTGTTCAAGCTGTACAGTTCTAACTGGCCCTGTTGAATAGAGAAACAATGCTTTAAATAAACGATAGACAATGTTGATACAAAACATTCAGTGTTGTATACAGCATGTTGGAGCCTAGCAAATAGTTAAATATTCCCGCGACTTTCCAGTGTCTCTAAGTATTAGAGACCTGAAAAAAACCCGGGTTCAGTGACCTGTAGGTTAGCCTCCAAGGATATATGTGATATCGTGCAGACAGCAGCTGTTCATTAGCTGCTCGCGAACAGTGAAATGGGCCTGTATTCAGAGATAGTTTAATTATTGGCTCAGCTACTTCCAGGAAGTGTCGAGTAAATCACGGCTAATTGTGATCGTGATACAGACCTATAGTTGCTGGAACTCTAGCTTGCTCCTAAAAGAAAACGCGAATTTATCAGGGCTCTACTAAGTATCTATAAACACTGCAGTTAGCTTCGTAGACAGCTGACGGTGCTGCCGCTTGCGTGACCTACGACGTTCAGATTAGTGGACGTGAAATCCTTAAGAGTCATACCGAAAATACAATAACGGTCCGTTAGGAGAGGACAGTAACGACGTGCTACTCGGGAAAATAGAACTTACCGCCTTACTCATTTCTCCATCAGAGCACCAGAATTGTTATTTATAATAATTCCATATAATAATGATTTTTGCCTCAGAATGAAGCTTGCGCATATCCCTAATAATATGTTTCTGTTTTTTTTTTATATTGTATCTCTAAATTCATTAAAAATAAAACGTGGTTTAAATTAATCCAGTGTATCTCTTGAAACCTTTTAGATATCGAGATAATTTTTTACAAGGAATGTAGCTTACTTAAATACAAAAATATATGTTTTCAAAATTGGACAATAGACAAAAATCAATAAAAGTGTTATTGACGACTATCCGGTAATTTTGTTGTTCACTCTTTTGAGAGCGGTTGTACTGGTCATGCCTGAGATGCGTAGATTTCTGCTTTTGTGAGGAGGATCACCTGAAAGATGTTTAGTCAATGCTATACACGTAGACAATTGAACAACGCTTTCGTGCTGCCTAGGACACTATTCAGACGCAGGATGGTACACCTGAACATTAATGAATTAACAGTCGCTATTAGAAGAACCATGCATTTGCGTTTGTATTTCCATGTAACCTTCTTTAAGCCGTATTCCCTAAGCAATTTTCTCTTACTGTTTGCCCTGTGGTACAACATCAGCCTGATTTCATTGGCTCTCTTAATTTCCTTAACTATTTTACCGCTGATTACGATATTCACGTTTTCCATTTGTTAGTTTACTTTTACAATCTTAACATTCACGAGTTGTTATGGTAATATTACAATTAACAGGATGAGGCAACGCTTGTCTATAATTCCTTTGATTTTTTGGTACTGTGACGTTGCTGTACTTCTCAACAACTGAATACAAGCTGTTGCGAATCTGCATGTCAATATTTCGCAGGAACAGTCCCCGCATCTGGAGAAACAAAAAATTACATGCACATCAGTCCGAACATGCACCATTTCTGCACTAAAGTTCACAGTACATGATATAATAGCATAGCATGCAGCTGTATCGGGTTACTGTGCAATATTATTGCAGATATTATTGGTAGCTACATACCAGACGAATCGTATTTAATTAGACATTGGCATTGTCCGATGTAGCACTCCACAGTAACATGACGTAGTTCATGAGAGCTGAAGTGCAGTACCGGTACGTTTTTGGGTATATGTTCATATAGCATTTATATATCTCTAGGTGGAGGATTGTTCTTCAAAATATATTGACACGCAATCATGCAACATCCTATATATGTGTATAAAACATTTGGTTGCGGTGGCGTGCGTGTTTAAATAACATGATCTGAGATAAAGTATACAGTTTACAAGAAATATGAATAACAAACTTCGGAAAGCAAAAAAAAAAAAAAAAATTCACTCTGAAATTTTCGCAACAAAATAATAAACAAATATATATGTAGCCAGTAACGAAACAGTGAGAAACAATTCAGCATAATTGGCTGTCTAAACATCCCAACATTATAAAGCTATTTTGTAATAATTACTATTAAAATCTGTAGACGTGGGCCTACACACAAGTTACAAATAAATACAGTCTATTGTAATTTGTAACAATTACTACCGTAAAACAGAGTCACTTGGAAAAACACTGCAACAACTGTTGCTTATTTGTGTGTCAACTGTGACGAATGTAACCTCATGCGGACATTCATTGCTAGGAAATTATGGCAAGCATTTATATTACTCAGAGCTGCTGTATGTAGGACTTTCCTTACACCCGATGTCCTTACATTTTACGGTGCAAAGCCTCGTTGTATTACCTTCCGCAAGTGGTGACAGCATCAAGCAGTGTACGCTAACACCACCAGCACTTTCTCCAAAAATAGTGACATTTCCTGGATCTCCGCCGAACTGAACAATGTTCTCCTTGATCCAGGTCAGTGCCATCACCTGGTCATGAATCCCGTTGTTTGTTGTAACATCGCATCCCTCGAGGGTCAAGAAACCTGCATGCACGACAAGGAAACATCAAAACATACTCAGCCCGTGATGGTCACCGGCCATTATGACAGTCATCGTCCCTAATATACGAAACTGACTATAGAATAGTATTAATTACCTAGAGCACCCAAGCGGTAATTAAGTGTGACGACAATAACATCCTCAGCTACCAAGAAGTCTGGTCCGTAAAAGTCCGTGTTTCCTGATCCCAAAATAAATCCACCTCCATGAATCCAGACCATCACAGGCATCTGATCCTCCACTGGCCACTGTGGAAGGACAATGAGGCCAGCCATTCCTTATCAAAACAGCAAAGAGCAAAACACTACATTTTCAAAACGTACATGTAATATAAAACTGACCTTTGGAGTGTACACATTCAGAAACAAGCAGTCTTCATTTCCTATATAGTTGCCAAAGAGTTCAGTCGGTGATATGCTCCCTTCCTTCGTGGCATCTCTGATTCCCTGCCAAGGTACTGCTGGTTCCGGAGGCTAAAATAAAAGAACGCACATTTTTTTTTTCATTTCTTTGGAAACTTTTTAACCGACAAGTTGTTTTACTTGCAAGTGGATCCACAAGGAGAGACCAAAACAGGATACTACATAAGTAAAATGTAATCTGTCATTTGAGAAATTCCACATGTTACATTTTTCACAACATGAGTTTACGCATTTTTACTTTACAGTGCGTGAAACTCAACAGTTCAACATAGAAGTAACACGTACACAATTTTTTTTTAAGTAACGGTATCTTATTTAAAAGGTTGTAAAAGTACACATTTTCAGTTTTATATTATTTAATAGCTCATTCCTGAAAGTTGCATGTGGTATTTCTCAAATAACTGATCCAGTTAACTTCCGTTCATTCATCAAGTTCGTAAAAAAGGCGATCTGAAATTTCAGACAAAATAAAAATTTAATTTTTTTGTTAACTATGAAAACTATGTATTTTAACCGCATGACATCTCCTGTAAAACCCAACGAGAATCCTATAAAATATACTGTATTTATTATTTTTAAGACGCATTTTTAAATGCGTTTCAAAATTTATGTCGGTGTGTTGATTAGTTGTTTTTTTTTTTTAAATGACATTGTGAAATTCTTCAAAACATTGTGAACTCTGGCTTTAACAACTAATACCTTCAGTACGTGTTCAGGTAAATAGTTTCTGAAACGTATATTATTACGACCCAGGGAATCCTAGTAGAATCAAGAGTTTATCGGTTTGATTTTCCTACCTTATGTTTAATTATAGCTGCAATACTTCCCGCGTACCAGCTCTCAGTCCTTGGCGTCAATTGATTTTTCGTTTTTAACGACATTGACAGTGCAGCAAGGAAGTAGCAAACGCTTGCGAGATAAAAAGGTTGCTACGGTTGGTATGTGTGTCACTACTATGCCGACGTCGTAACGTATGTATGTACGAACGAAAAACGTATACCAGCCAGGTACTAAGAGCAAGCGCGTTGGCTGTTACCAACGTTGTACTAGCAAGTCAGAAACAAAACTCTGCCTGGTCTTACTAACCGCTATGTTGATTCAAGCAGTGCCAAACATTACTAGCATCATCGATCTTACCTGGGAACAACGCCAAGATTTATTTCTCCCCATATAATTCTTTATCAAAACTAAATATATTCATACAAAGTCTGCTTTATCCGCAAAGAAGTATTACTAATATTTTAAAAGAGTTCAGCATTTAAGATTGTACACGACTCTTTCCCATGACGCTACAATTACGAAACTCCTTACCTTGAACCTGAGAGGACCTATGGGCGGCTTGGCGTAAGGGATCCCCTGGAAGCTGTAGTATTCTCCTCCAGCTGCAGATGTCACCTTCTTACCACGCATGAGGCCTTGCCGTATTCCTGCTATCACCTCCTCCGACATCACGCCTCACCTGCAACCAGTGGACTGCTCTTAAGGTATAACATAATTCCACATTTAATTTTTATTAATATACCAAGTTTTTAAAACGGACTAAAAGTATAAAATATTTCCTCCCACGAAAACACATGTACGATACAAAATTAAAAACGTGGGGTGCATGCAATAGATAATTGTAAGAAGTGCAGGTAATATATTATGTCGTTTAGAAAACGCACACAAAAATTCATATCATTAGCAGTGCAATAAAACTATTAACGACTCCGATGAACTATTCATGCATCGATTACCTCCTTTTTTTTTCATTTAAATCTTACAAGAAACAACTTTATACATTTTAGTCTGTTTTAGGCGTGGTGTTTTTATGATATTATATGTTTTTTTTTTTTCTTTTAGTCTTATGTGTGTTAAATTTTGAAACTCACGTTTTAAAAACTAAGTACGTTATATAAATATAAAATTTTGCTATTTTTAAATAACAATTTTTTGGCCATTTTTTCATCCTATATTACATTACCGTATAGTTCTGAGCTATGTTTAAGGTTTCAAGACTCTAGCTCATTTAGAAGTTAGTTTTAAGGGAAATGGATCGATAAATTGTCGAGCGAATCACTTTATTACTAAATCGTTGATAAAACCTTAACTACCATCCACAATTCGATGCGACTTTTTGCCGTGTAGATACTGTATTCTCGGACGTCTGTTTACAAGACACTAGTCATTAGTGTACTTCGTTTTCAAGTAAAATATTAACAGTTTTCAGAAAATAAGGGCCTGAAACCTCAAAATATGTTAAAATGGAAAACTTTTTTTTTACAATCACTAATATAATTATGTCCACAGATGTAAAAATAACCGAATCTTTAAAACATTCCCGTAAACTTCTGCACGAAAGGTTTTAGGTTATTAACATTTTTTTTTTTCAAATCAAAACGAGACTATGTTTTAAATTCGGTTATTATAGAGCTATAGATGTTATTATTTTGACGGTTATAAAAATAAAAGTTTTCTAATTTTATAGATATTATGGTTTCCGGCCCTAACTATTCTAAATGCCCACTTTAAATTTTATTTTACTTGAAAACAAAGCATACTAATGCTATTGCTGCACAAATTAACATACACTAATAAAATATCTACCTGGCAAAATGTCCCATCCAATTATGAAGAGTAGTTCAAAATTTGTCGCCGATTTAGTATTTCAATCATTCGCTCGACATCTAATGTTTCCATACCACTTAACGTAATATATTAAAAATTTTAAGTAAATAACAATGATCTCTAAATAAAATTAATTAATAGCTTCGCTACACATTTTCTGTCAAATGTTATCACGCATGTATCCTGTATAATGCAAGTTCTTTAAAGACAGATTTATATCATTAATCGTAATAATGAGTGTTTAAAGTATACGTGTAAAATTATTTGAAAACACACTTGCACTAAACGCATATTTAGAAAATCTACTTATTTTCAGGGTCTTATCACAATGAAGATTGTGACTGGTACTTTTGTCGAGCACAAGATCGCCATCAAAGAAGAAGTTTTGTAACGTACCTTGCAAACCACTGCAGCCAACTAGCCCGACTGACAACACTTGGTTCTCCTACGAGCTCCACATAGCAGTTAAGATGCTGCTTACATTGAGACATCTGACACAACAACCGCTAATTCTGCTTGTCTGTCGCCCCGACTGACCAGTCACTTCAGCTGATGTAACCAATTGTTAGCTGTCATCTTCAAGGTCAAGGTCGCCACTGTTTTGCACTCGTGCATCCTTGCCAACCACGACGGCGAGTAAAATAATATCCAAAGTATTATTTTATCGTGCAGTGCATATACTAAAATAAAAAAAAATTAATATGATATCACCTCTAGATTTTGGGTCCCCGTGGTGTTTCCAAATCTGCCCGTGCGAAGTCTAGAATGGTGTCTCACTACGGGCCATGGCCAAATCCTTCCCAATTTCCTAAATGTCAATGTCGGAGTATCCGTTTCTAATGACCTCGCTTTCGACTTAAGGGTGTTCAAATGCAATAAAGTCATAATTTCACATTTATATGAAATACAGTAGAGTTAGTTTTGTAGATGATACTTGTCAGTGCAGTTTCTTCGTACGAAACAATTTTAGCTGGCGTAGATTTCTCATAACGGTGCGTCAAAGTCAAAATTTGCATGTTCTGCTGCCATGCAAATAGTGAAAACCAATTGTCTTACGTACGTAAAGTAATTCACAGTGAAATAACATACTATGGGGTAAGTAATAAAAATTTGAAAAAATCCCGCCAAATGTTTTTGTATTTAAAAACAATTGCTGAATTTGCAACATTTCCCCAATACTTTTGCGATTTTTTTTAAATTCAAAATATTACGTTCTGCGTATTATTACTGTTTTATTGCATAGCTCATGGGATGTAAGTTCTCAATGAATTATTTTGTTTAAGTAGGTCAGTTGGTTTTCACCATTTGCATGGCAGCGTAACAAGCGAATTTTGACTTTGACACCCCGTTATGAGAGAACTATGAGAGCTAAAATTGTTCCGTAAGAGTAAAATGTACTCACATGTAGTGTCTACAAAACTAACAATATTTCATAAAAATATAAAATTATGATTTTTATCGCCAATTGAACACCCTTAAGAGCCGTGTACAGTAGGCGCTAGATGAAAAGCTTGAAGTACGGAAATAGGCAGTTGATAAGGTCTAGACTAGTTCGTGTGTCAAATATCGTACCTCCTGTATGCGCTGTGAGCGAAAAAGATGTGCATTGTTTCGGTCGTTTGCATTTTCCTATGGTACTTTAAACGGAGAGACTATTTTTTATTTACGGCAAGTGCTTAGTAAAGTCCTGTGCATGCTTCTCTATTTTCGTTTTACGATTTCGGTTGGTAATTTTCTACGCGACAGCAGTTTGAAAAACCGTATTTGGCCATTTGGAGGCGTTTCGAAACTATGTTTTAGGCATGATATGTACAAAACAAAAATAGAGAAGCACAGTTTCAACTCGCATTCTTTTCGTAGACAGAGATATCTAACACATGTTTAGCAGTATTTCTTATAAAAAAACTTTCGCCTAATACTCTGCAACACATTTAATGCACCAGTTGTATAGGCCTTTTAAGTCCTACCTTAGACTGAAGTGAGCATTGTTGACGTTTCATTATTGTACTGGCGATGGTTATTATTTAAAACTTCAACGAGAACGGATTTCATACATATACATTATAGGTTGTTCGGAATAAAGTGAGCACTAGAAATTGAACCTTTGAAAATGATCACTAGCCGTTACTGCATATAATTCAACATTGTCAATAGTTGTCTTACTGCTTGTATGGTTGGCAACGGATAACTGAATATAGTGCCGTGTATTTTCCTATTTTAATATAGCAATAATGTAATAAAATTAACTTAAATCGACATACTCGTATTTTATATGATTAGTTAATTGTTGTTTTTTTTTTTTTTTTTACAAAACCGTGTAGTTTCCTACCGACTACACAATTTGTCTTGCACGCGCAAGCATTAAGTGACGTGGCCAGAGAGGTAAGGCGTTTCCCATCGTTAGCCGTTACGGGCGGAAAGATACAAATTGAGTGAAATTATAAATTTAGTAGGACTTTTGTGAGTGCTCACTGAATCCCGAACCGCCTATAGGCAGTTTTGTTTCAAATGACTTTAGCCATTACATCGATTTTATTAAGTGAAAGAAGTTATACGGTTTTTCGACTAATAAGTAAATTAACAAAAGCTGTCCTCCGTTTAGTAGTTGGTTAGGTACCGGTTTACTTTGCTAGAGGTCCTGGGATAGAATTCCCGCTCGGGCATTGTGTTGTCTTTTTATCGGTTCTTTAGACCTCGTTAAAATAGTAATAACCTCTCACCTGACATCAATGAACAACAAATTAGTTAGTTACGTAATTAACTAAACCGTAGTATTTACTATTAAAAAATTTTGCAACCATAGTGAGAACCATTTTAAACATATCTGCCAAAAACTTTTTTATATATATTTGCTCTCGTTTATGCTTAAAAATTACTATCATAAAAGTCGAGACAGGATAACATGGCCTTAAACCGCAATCTTATATCAACAACAGTCAAAAATATACTATATCCAGGACATAAATGTTGTCACTTTGCCGTGAACAATCGGTACCTACTTACATACTAATTTGTGATAAGTTAAAATCTAGTTACATTTATTCGTAGTTCTAGTTTTCTTCCTGTGCTATACTCATTTTGAATCACGTAAGTACTGAATATAGGCCAAATTTTTTATTTTTTTTTGCAATCGCATGCTGCACATATTCATCGTAGTTGGAAAATTTTATTCTTACGTTTATTAAGGTATTCGAAGACGCGGACATCACTTGGGACAAGATCTGTCAATATTGTGGGGTTGTAATTTGATCATTAATGTAAATGAAATAGAATAAATCTGGCTGTGAAAGGGAAGTGTATGAGTGTATGTGTAAACTGTTAATGTGTGCAACGTAGGTTATGCAGTTTTTTTTTACCTGGTCATACATATTCCTTTTACTGAGACATCCCGTGGGCTGTAGAACATAGCACATGTGAACATATTTACCTGTAAACTAAAATCCACCACGTGTTGCCGCCTTCAGGTAGAGTGACCGTGTGTTTGAGAGAAGGCCGGGATGAAGGTTGGTCCGACTAGCGAGATACACCCGTCACCAGTCCGGCCAGAAGAATGGATGAGGAGGAGATGAGATGAGTGTGTGGCAGCGACGGGACGAGAGAAGCTGAGGAAACGAGAGTTCGCCGAAGTAACCCGCTGGTAAACGACAACGTCTGCCACGTTTCCCACATGCAAAACATCCTGGACAGAACCCGCCGGGAATCGAGCCCGCGTCGTCTAGGTGGCAGGCGAGGTCTGACCCCTCGACTGATTTCCAGATAATGTAATTAAGAATTAAGGAAATCAATAAGTTTAAAAGAAAAAAGTTTGCATGTAAAAGGGAAAAGAAAATTTTTCTGATGTGCCTCCTCTCGCTCTTACCACACATAAAACAAAAAACTCCAGTCTACTATATCCTGTCAGAACATTGGAATCATTACTTTGAGAATTTCAACATCAGGATGAACTTGGGCATTGCTTATTTTTAAGTAAAATAATGTAACTTGTAATGTAATTGTTAATAGTTTATGCGTCGACTTAACCTAAGGGTTATTACTGTAGAGTTATGAAAGTTTGAAATCTATGACCTCTGTGTGGTATTCAAACACACGTCCAGAAGTTAATTGCTGCTAGCAACGCTTTAATTACTGCACAAAATGGCTAACATTCTAATTATCTGAATACAGCTAATTATGGCTGAAAATTATAATACTGCTTAAGTAACTTGTGAAAGTTCCAGTGCATGAAACAATCATCCCAACTAATAAAAATATAGCTAATAATCAAGGATTGCCGGTGAAATCAAATATCGATTGGAGCCGTATATATTCTACTAGGGCAGCTTACGAATCGTGTCACTGAGGTCTTCAGGTTTGCTTAAATCAATTGCTAATTAAATCGCAAAACCAGTATATTCTTAAATTGGCCCAAACTTATTAATGTACTGTCCCAAACTATCACCTCTCCCAAGGTAACCTGACATTAGGATGGCGGCAAATACGATGCTTCTGGTCCAGGTTTCTTAAAGACGAAATGCCGCACCATCTTCTCAGCACTGGAGAACAAACAGGAAAGGGCCATTCAGGGAATCACGCTACAATTAAAAAGTACACTCGGTCCAAAGAGGTGTGAGAAGCTCACAACGAACAGGATAAATCCTGTTCTCAGAATATGCATAGCTCTTAAGTACATAGACTACACAATAAAACTCAACATTACCGTATGTGGTACAGAAATTAATTGAGTACTGAAAAATTACTGAATAGTACCGTATTACCATAGGCGAGTCCAAAAAGATTATTGTACAAATATTCACATTTCAAGAAATCATAAAATGTATTGCGTAAAGCGTAGAGTTAATTACATACGTACAGGAAAGCGTTATGTTATGTCATTGCAGTGTGCATGTATAAACATTATAGTACATATATTCAAAGAACGGTGTGTACTTCATTTGTTCTTTGATAGTAACAGCGATTGAATTTTGTGTTCTTCGTTTAGGTACGAACATTTCAATGCATATAATCATAAAAAAGTACATGTTTTTTCAGCAGATAATTATATTTACTATTTTCCCCAAAAATAAATAAATAAAAGGTCTATCACTGAATGCCTCACAGATGCGAGGTAACTGCGTGACGACAACAGGCCAGTTTCGTGGCCAGAAGCTAAGATGAAGCGTCGCACTTCAGCACTTCCGAACATTCAGTACTGTTGCTAAAGTGACACGAAAGCGGACACGGCTCACGATAACGGAAAATGAAGACCTTCCAAGTTTGTTTCTTGCTTGCATCTGACTCAAATACGCATGAGAAACTGTAAGACAGCTGGTCGTTTACAATTATTATTTGAGACAATAAGACTATTGGTCAATTTTCATAAGGTAACACTCTAAAAATTAAACGTAGAAAACTGTGCACAGTTCAAGTTATGTGCCTGTTAACATTTTCATTTACAATGGGAAGTATATGTAGGTATACAAAGCCTGCCTAGTATCTATAACATACTTAACTTTTTATAAGTGTTAATTTAACGTTTTTATTGTTTTGGTAATTGACTAAAGAAGTGCTTTTTAGTTTCATAAGTTCCAAGTCCGCTCGTTCCCGCACGCGTGTGTTTCCATGCATTGTTGATTAGAATTTTTTTTCACTCTATGTGCTCCACGTGCTCTCTTCCGGTTCAACAAAAATCAGCCTTTTGTGCAAAAAATGTCTGGCGTGTTCCTAATGACTAGCCAATAACCTTGATAACATACGTATGTACAGAGATGTGTTGATCTAGTAGACCTGGGGTGACCTCTACTCCAGGAGGAGACACGGTAGTTAAACCCTCGTCGGCGGACAACTGCGGAGTGATAGCCGAGGTTCCAGCTGCAATATTTCTTCCGCACAAGGTCGTCGCCGCAGTGTGTCGCTCGATCAAGTCATGTCCTCGCCACCATCGCAACTATTCGCCACATCAGCGCCGACATCAACAATTCACCAACCACATCTAACTTGCAGTAGCCGCTCAAAAGAGACGCCAAACCAGACATTCGACTCGCTCGGTTGTGAATGTAGTTCGCCTGTAATTAACTCCTCTGCACCTGGACTCTGAGGTAAAGATAATTTCCCAAACTACAGAAATGTTTCATGAGGAATGCTTTGAAGGTTGTGCGTCATTGGTTTAAATGCAATGATACATGTATTATTTATGTAGAGTTCTATGTTAGACGTTTCAAAGTCATTACTGCAACCCTCTATTCTCGTTGCACACATTTTTTTCACTTACTATATGTATGCTTCCAAGAATAAGTTGTGCCTCGTAGCTTAGAGAACGGGGACGTAAAGTCACATATTTGCCACATTTTAATCGTAATTTTTTTTAACTGTATTAATTATTTTTTAATGTTCTAAACAAAAATTAACTATACCTTATACATTCTATAATACAAAATAAATTGTTTATACTGTCTGACATTTACTTGAAGGTAGAAAATCACATCTTACTACTCATTTCCTAGATACAATGCTAAAATTTCTTGTAACGTAAGAAGTTCTTGGATGTTATATTTATTTACAGTACAAAGGACGGAAAAAATTTTAATACTAATTATTATTGGCTAAAAGTGATAAAACATTTGTAAACACATATCTTTATAGTCACATTCCCCAAAATTAATTTAAATTAGGAACTGCTTCCCTCTTGTGATAGATCACACTATTTTTTTTTTTTTTTGTTATAATTACGTCTTGAAAATGTATGTTGTCAAACTCGACCAACTACACAACTTTTTTATGGTTGATTATGTTTTAATTGGAAGCGCAAGTACTAACTGTAAATTATTTCTTCCTAGTTAATATAAGCTTACTGATACAGTGACTTAGACATTCAGAATAGTCACTAAACAATCATTATTACGTTTGTAGTAAAATATCCATACATAGATTCAACCTCGAGTGAACTGGCTAATCCGAATTGAAACGTTAACATAAACAAACACATCCGGACTAAACTTAATAACAGCGGAGTGTGTTAATTCAGTCCAGTCACCGGAATGGAGTATAGAAACCGAATTGAATCGTCTACTTTAAACACACATTAGAACCATCTTAACGATTGAAAAGCGGTGCGCATATTTAAATGTTCGTTTTGTTATGTAAAAGATAAATGTTGTCGTGGGCTTGCCAAATGAGACTGTTTTTTTAAACAAACAATGAGAAGTAGCGCAAAATAAACTAAACTAAATATTTTGACGAATAAGTTCGTGTTTTGTATTTTATAGCCATTTGTGCTCTAGTTCACTGTTTGACACAGTGATTCCTCCAGTGTTCAGTCTCTGGATTCACGCCATGTTAACAAATCAATCTGGATTAAACATTTTACTATAATCACATTTCAATCCATGTTCATTTTTAGGTTTACTCGATGTTGGGTTCGAGTCCGACGTTAGCCCAGATTGGAAATTTTTAGAAAAGTATTATAATTAAATTTGAGTACAATTTTGAACGATTGAGTAGCTAATAATCAGTTTATATCTTAAATATTGTTCATTTGATTTAAGTTGCTTTTCTGATATTACTTATACACGAATTTTTTCTTAGTGAGGAGAGTAGATTTCATTCACTCAGTGAGAAGATAACGTGTGGTAAAATTGCATGGACGAGCATTCAAATAACGTACATGTATATCTTTCAACATAACTTAGTTTCCTTCGTAAAGTATAATAGCTAAACATTCATATAAGATCCCGTAATTCGTAATATCGTTCACCGGCGTTCATTAAGAAAAATTACTCTACCAAATATTTTCCTGTACATTCTGATTTTTTATTTTGAATACTGTCACATTTAGGTTTGTGACAGGAATTGTGTTTGTTTAGGTTTATCTTGCAACTCATTCATTTTGCATAAACAGGTATTTTTATTTAATTATTTATTGATTCTATGACAACCAAAAATATTTCAGCTAGCAATACAAGTAACTGTGGATAAGTAAAGGTGTTTATCATGATTCGTTGCTTAAAATCTATATTGATTGTTTACATACTATTACTTGTGTTTTTTATATGTCATTGTATTGAATGTATGTTTAAGTCAGATCACAGCTACCTTATTATAAACCATGAACTTCAAATGCAGTTCATTGCTCTATGTTATTCGTTTATTTATTTCTTGTTTCATATTGAATTGTGTTATTTAAAAATGTATGTAAATTAATCTTCGTTTATTATTGTGAATAATCAAATGTTATGAGATGTTCTAAGTTCAGTGCCAGAGTTTTATTTTAATTAATAATTGAATATGATGTATTCGATATCTTCTACATCAAGGGGAAATATTTTTTTTTAAATCTGATGACATTTGTGGAGATGTTTGTCTGACAGCTTGTTGCTGGACCATTAGTAATTGCACCATTGCCATCCATAAGAAGTTTGGATTTTATTAGTTGTATTTATTTATTTATATTTAATCGACCAAAATCAGTAATATGGTACCAACCACTATTCTAACTCAATTATAACTGTCCAAATTATTCTCAATAATTTTTAATATTTCTAGTCTCTGAATACTTATTTGGTGTCTCTCGTTTCATGCCATAAATCCCTGAGTTAAAACAAGCACATTACTCAACCTGGCGCCTGTTTTATTTATTTTTCTTTATTTCTGAATTTGTCTCGTGTGTACTTCGGTCTCTCTGCCGACTGAGTAAACCGAGTTGTGTACGGTAGAGAACTAAATATATCTGTTAGGTTCTGAAGTTTTGGTCTCAGAGCGTTCCACTACATTTGTTCTGTAATTCTCCCTGTCTGCTGTAGTAATACATATGTTTACAAACTCTGGCTGGGGAGGTGTTGCAGAAGAAACTGGAGCCGTAATGTGGGGCCCGTACTACAAGAAAACTACAAATACAGTAACTAGGAAACAAACAAACACTCTATGTCCAATAAGACCAGAGATGATTGGTTACAGTCCAAGCTAACAGATAACCTATCAACACATTGGTAAAATGCATATTTGTGGTACAGTAAAAATAAAATCACAAAAGGTGACTATGCAGGTGAACTCAGCTGAGAGAAAGAAGCAGCTGGTAAGTAATGATCCTTAATCTGTTTCATTATGATACATACAGTATGCTGGAATTTGTTTTGTGCAAGAAGAACGGTATTTCCTTCGACAAAATAAAAGTATGAATAAGATGATGGAAGAGAGAGAAGGTATGCCAGTAGACGGACAAGAAGTTAGGCCACGTGCTGAGAGTGAAGTTAATGAAGTGTGTGATACAGTCGCAGCCTCAATTTTTAACCGTGATGATACCCTAATGGAAATGGTGAAAGAAATTGCGCGAACTGTAAAAGCGGTTAAGAGGGTGCAAGAGGAAGTAACAAAACTAATGTCTGAGGTATAAAGACTTCGCAGGACAACTTGGCTACCAAGTTAGAAGCGCAGATTACCGAGGTAAAGACTTCGAAGGACTCACTGGCTACCAAGGTAGAGGCGCAGATCACCGAGGTGAAAACTTCACAAGATACTCTGGCCAAAAATGTGCAAGCACAAATTTCTACAGCGCAGACTCAGATCACGGCAGTGCAAACAGCACAAAATACAATGACATCAGCACTAACGGAGAAATTGATACAATACCAGGAGGCATTGTCTGCAGAACTCACAGAAATATTGACAGTGGTGAGTACCGAATTTACAGACAAGTTGGACCAGTACAGCGTGGCTTTCAACACCAGATTCGACATAGTGGAGAAAAGTGTAATTGGATTGAAGGAGAACAATACCACTAAATTCTCAGCATATTCAAACACACGAGAGAGATTTCCTAGGGTTACAGAGTTAAATGGCCGGAGTTGCTGAGAAGGTAGAGGTAAGCCAAAGTAGCATGAGAACCCAGCTGGTTAACGACACCAAGAGCCTCAAAGAGGACATCTTCGACTTAGGCTGACAATTAGAGGAAAGAATGTGTCTAGTGTCTGAAGCAAGCCAATCTAGACCTGGTTCCCAGGAAATATTTCAATTTCATTGAAGAACAACAGTCTGAGAAACATTTGGTATCTACACACACAAGTAATGACACACGAAGGCTACCTTTTATAAGTAACAACAGTGGGAAACTTGTGTCGAATCGCACTCAAATAACTTATTTCAGATCAGAGAATTAGATAATCGATATTGCAACATAAATACTGCAATTTCAAGGCAGAATACGAGCACCTAGGGCATATGACACGTGTTAATACACATATATCTGATAACGTGTACAATTTGAATCTGACACCAGCAGCACATAGACAACTCACTCACATAATTCCCAACCAGGTTGTCATGAGGGATATCAGTATACCATGAGAAAAATATATAGGCAAATTGACATTGGTCCATTTAATTGTAGATACCAGTGTGCATTGTGGCGACCACACCAAGATTCTTCAGTAAATGTGTACGAACATATTACAGTAACATATGGCATGTCATCCTTACAATATCAAGCAGTGCAGACAGAACAGCAGCCCGTTACAGATGAGAGTACTGGGTTCCCTTTGGCAGTACATGCTTTGCACCACTATGTTTTTGTTGAAAATGGATCACCTACACTAAGTGATGCCAAGGAATTGAAGCGACAACTCATCGGATTCCTGGCATCAGCTGATTTTCAGTTGCACAAGTGTTGTTCACATCGACAAGAGTTAATGGTTGTAAAATACGAAATTTCAGATTCGAGAAACCTCGACTACAGCGAATCTGTTAAGATTTTAGGTTTGCGTTTGAATTCAATTCTATACTGATTTGTTTGCTAGGTAAAAGTTAATTATGCACTAAATACTAAGAGAGGAATTCTTTCCACCAATGCTTGTCTATGCGATCAATGTGGGTGGGTGGCACTAATAATTGTATCAAGTGAGATCTTGTTTCAATTAATTTGGACTCAATGTTTTGGCTGGGATGATACTGTGAGGAACAATGTATTGAAGAAATGGAATAAGTTCAAGATAACTACTCTATGCTCTCTTAATTCAAGATTCTTAAGATTATTCCATTACAGGTGCCAACTGTGCAACTCCACTACTGTGATACCAGCAAGCAAGGCTTTGTTGCAGTGATTTACACCCAATGCGAGACAAAATATAGGATAGTAAACATTAACCTTCTAGGCTCAAAATCAAATATGGTACCCTCAAAGACTATCAATGTCCCCAAACTTGAGCTGTGTGAAGCATTGTTGATAAGTAGGCTATGGCAACATATCAAACTATCGTAAAAGAGGGTCAAAGAAGAGTTCGAGCTTTGGACTTTAGGAAAATTTATCATCACTTCAGAAGGAAATAAGTGCTATTCCTCGATTCATATGGAGTTGTCATGGTGGGTGGAAGTTTGTATTATTAGTCAATACCACGTTACCACCACTCAAATAAACGACAGCAAGAAGTTTAGAAATTCATCTAGAGCACGATGGCACAGTCCGTGTGGCAATACTTAGAAGACAATAAAATAAAGAATGTAACCAATGGTTTGGTTTTATAAACACTCTTAAATAAGAAGAATATGCAAATAGTCACTTTCGGTGGACGGTATGTTTGTGATAATGAGATGTAAATTGTTTTTATTGTTTGCTTTTAAGTGCTTGTTTAACCATTCTGTGATCTCTATGAAAATTTTTCAACTCTTTCCTTTGATAACGAATACGAATAAATATATCATGGTTGACTGGTAATTGTTTGTTTGTGCTTAACAATAGTTTTAAATGTGTTTTCTATTCTGTAGATACAGACATTGACCGTACATTCAGCAGTATCCTTAAATAAACTTTCTCCTAACGCACTGCAATGCAGTTCATGCGGAAGCTGTATAAGGGTTTTAAAAAGTTTACCCCCTTAATGAGTTTGATAGTTTGTACTACATCCATAAATACAATATAAATTTGATCCTTTGGATAAGTTCTCCTATCCAAGATGTTAAAATTATTCAATCTCTTTAGAAATTTAACAGAATTTTACTATATAGATGGACTGACTTTGGAGTGCTACATAGTTTAAGTGATGTGTACCTGGTAAAATAATGTTAACATCTGCACATCTCACTGAAAACTGCGTTATCTTTTAGTGCATTTGTAATTTCAAGAGACTTCTGTTAATTTATAAAACAAGTTATATTATTTTATTTATTAATTATTTTATTTTTATTTTTCAAATTGTTACTGTCTATAGTTGATTGTTACTGACACCAGCTAAGAAATCTGATATACTAAGGTATTCTATAGCTTATTATGTTTTGCTTAAATTGTATTTATTTTTGGCCTACAATACTTGAAGATTCATTTTTTTAATTATTTTAACCCAAATAGAATTTTATTTAATGAACTCTAGCGAAGGAATTTAATTACATTGCCTATTTAAACATATTTGATTGTGTGCATGATTATGTGTGACCGTGTTAAGCCGTTTGTATATTTTCAATGTGCAAAATTTAATAAAAATGTTAAATGCCAAGGAAGTTGTATAAAAATGCTTTTGTACCCATTTAAGGTACTACGGTGCATGATTTAGTTCTTAATATTTTTATTACACTTATTTTATTTATTTTTTGGGATTTGCAAGAGTTTTCTTTGTAGTTTTTTCAGTACCTGCAATAGAGTTCCTAAAGCAGAGTACAATTTCGCAGTACACACACACACACTTGTAAGCTCTGAGGTTGAAAAGGGACTTTGTAATGACTGACCATTGTTACATTGTTCTCGCCGACTCCTTTTTGTATTGAATCTAGGCACACTTTTACTTCACATTGCACATATTTGATCTCCACAATTCATTGATACTTCCTCCCCCCTTCACCCTGCGTATTCTGTTCTCAATACAGTATAGCCTTATTAAATACAAACCCGAAAGGAACGAAATTTTTGCGATTTATAATAATGAGGTTTGTAATCAGCTGAAGTTTGGACAACCCAGAAAGTGCTTGAAATATATTTTCATAATGTTTGGTCCCAAAATAAAACTTTCATACATTCACCATGGCGTCTTTCAACTGCGGAACTTGATTTTACAAGAGGAAAGACAACCCCTTTGTATTAATTACGTCTCTGGACTTTCATGACCTATCTACCAGTACTTGGGTTCTTTAGGCCTTGCGTTTGATGGTAAAATGCAACGCTGTTCCTTCACATGTCTCGACATTGCACACACGCTCTTATGTACACATGCACACACAGGAGACGATAGGGATGGAAGTATATTAGTTTGTTTGGATTTGTCACTTAAATAAATATTATAATTATTTTTAATATTTATGCTTTGTATCATGTTTACCATTTTCGTTTCAATAAATGTCACTGTAACTTTATCTTAGTTTTATTTAGAATGGCGTGATTTACAGTGAAACTGATTTCGTACAAACCTGAAGGGAACCAATTTTTTTTTTTCTGTTTGTAATATATACTGAGGTGTGTAGTATCAGATCTTCTAGAAACTCTAAAAGTTTCTGAAATTGTTGTCACTCTTGATTACCTACAAACAACAGATTTCCTTATCACTAAAGTGACTACGTTTTACTATACGGCTTGATTAATAATGATCGAGAAAACCTAACTAGTTGTTAACATATTTTTTTATAGAAATGCTTATTGTGTGTCGCCTCTTGTAAAGTGCACATTGTTAAATTAGATCCGACAAAAAAAAGAAGATTAAAAAATTTGCGGTCCACCTACGATGCTAACTTTTAGAAAATTATGTCATGTAAACAATCGCCAATCTTATTAAAAATATTAACATCTTTGATGATATTAATTGTTCATTTTAAACTGTACAAATGTACTGCCAATTTTGGAGAATTATAAAATTGTCTTTAAAAGGAGTAGTTTTAACTGAGTACACACACGCTACACACACACACCACATACACACACACACAAATGTGGGCTAAAAGACACAGGTACATTAAGACAAAAAATTTCGTAAATGTAATTGGATAGCCCTGATACAAGTTGGTAAATGGTCCAGGATTAGAGTTGTTTTCACCTAATGACATCGTCTTGAAAACCTAGCTGCAATGTCAAGCGAAGACTAACTGTATTACTCCTCTACCTACCTGAATGTATATTTGAAGTTTGAATGTAGTTAAGGTGTAGGACGTATTTAAAATATATGTACATTTATTTTATCACTGCTGTTTGAAGAAATAGTTTTTGTACAGTAACAATGAATAGACAGTCGTGTTCTGAATTGATTTCATATTTTTAAAAATATCATTTTCAACATTTTTGTCTTTAATTTTCAGTACGTTACTGTGTGATGACGACGTAAGCACAGTTAATAATTAAGAACAATGCACATTTTCTTCTAGAAATAAAAATTTTGGTTTTCTGTTGATAACGATTTATTTCCTTGTGCCCTTCATTGTCCATGTAGATACAGCTTTTCGTAATAGCAGCCATTAATGTTACGTAAAAGAGCAGGATACCTCACAAAAACCAGGAAATCGTGAGTTTTTTGTATGAAACTATTTTCTGATTTGTGATGAGACGTATTATAATAAGTGTGTTTTCAATCAAATTATATCAGCTGGGTACATACTAGGTGTATCTGGTAAAGTAAGTGAGCTTTACATATTGTCGACAACAAGGCAATTGGTTTTGGCGAGAGGCAAATTAACGACAAGAAACAGGAGATGAATCGGCCATGGCCTGCATCCCAGCATTTGCCTGGATGAATTAATTTAGGAAAATAATGGATACCAATACCAGGATGGTTTGGTTTACCAGAGACATACGCCAGTCGCCCAATCAAACTGAAGAACAGATAAGATGTGTGTAAAGCAGTGACTGGATGCAAGGATGGGAGAAAAGTGACATCCTGAGTAAACCCGCCTGGCAACGGCAATGTCTGGCACATTTCCAACGTGCAATAAGCGGGACCGACCGCGTCGGCAATCTAACCCAGATTACCCAGGTGGGAGCCAAGCTGTTTGGTCACTCCGACACCATGGTCTCCAAACAACTATGGTCAGTGTACAGCTCAGAGGCTGGTTTATACTTCAAGGGGGTGGGGGGACACATGAAACGTGACTAAGCAATGTTGATACTGGTTACTCGCATATTACTTAGCAAACTGACTTATCTTTAGCATGTATTGTGTATAATACGTCAAAATCAATATTTTCATTGAATATTCCTATATTTCATAAACGATTTTAACTTTAAGGATTAACTTGCACCCACCTCGAGGAAAGTAGGCTTATCAGTTATGCTAGTAACTTCTTGTGTGTTGTAGATCTGTTAACAATTTTTCCAATACGTTTGTGTTCGAAAATAAGACACATTTCAAACTGTGTTCCTATGATTTTAAAAATACCTTCCGCTAATTTAAAACATGCTTACTAATCTACTCAAAATCAAAAGTCCTAAAAATTACTTTTTCACTTTGCTGTAATTGTTTAAATTTCAACCGTAATCGTAAAACAAAGTCATAGACACCTGCATTGGACTTTACCACATACTTCCCACAAATTAATTAACAGGGTCTTCGCTTGTAGTCACATTGAAAAACGCTGTCTGCTAAAACACTGCACGCTACGTTTAGTCCTTTGCATCAATAGGCGATGAGATGTTTGACGGACAAGTTAAATTCGACTTTCCGCCTTCCCCATTCCCGTGCCCCAAACGTAAAAAAAAGCTGGCTTCCACTAACTATTAAGGCATATGGTCACCCTCTGCGATATCTTTCACTACTCTACGAGGCTCACATGCATGCATAGTATTCTTTAAACTGTTGGTAATTTTACTTCATCGTGAGAGTATTCGTGGTAGTTACATTTTTTAACATAGATAAAAACAGCACGCCTTTTGAAACTTAATTGTCAGCACACGTAAGATAAAAAGCAATGTCAGTAGCAACATTACTTGCGTATTTCATGTTATACATGCGTATCCTGCGAGCTGTGAATCGAAAGATTGGAGACTTTCACTTCATGCAAATACTACTCCGCTCTACCTCTCAGACAGCTGTAGAATACCTAACTACAGATGATAAACCACTGTGTCACATGACCAAGTGATTATTTCATTACTGTAGTGCCACTGTTACTCTCATGGCACAAGCAACTCAAGTACCTGTACTAACGGCCAAAATGTTACCTGCAAGAGATAAGAAAGATTCTCGAAGTGTATTCAACTTACCATTACTGCAAAAATAATATAATTGGGGATCTTACTTTTGTCAAGAACAAATTTTATTTTTTAACCCATGTCTCATTTTATTTTCACCACTTGGGATTAGACAATAAATGTAACGATTAAAATTAGTTAATAATAATGTTACAAATTGAACTGTTTTGTTGAAAATACGCCATCGCAAGAGAATGTTACTGAGTCACACAGCTACATGAAAGGACTAAGTACGAGAATTAAGCAAGAAACAATGAAAACAAACCAGAGGAGTTAGGAATGTATGTAGTCAACAAAACAAACATGCAAGAAATTCCGAAATATGAATATAGTCGGTGTATAACGGAAACAAAAATAAAACGGAAAAGGAAAGGCTAAACAGGTAAGGAGCAAACAAGGTGCATGAAAATGATGACAGTGAAGGACAAAGAGGCAACAGGGATAAGACACACCATTTTCTGCAATGGCGTATGTATAATATACGTCTTTAGTTCGTAAAGACAAAACAAACACATCGGTAAAAATGCAAGCATACAAGACAACGAATATCATCACACAGGCGATAACAGTAGGTTTCTTTCGAAGCAACAATATTGCGACGTTTCGGGAACTGGTATCTTTACTGCCTCCATGCACACGAACAAACTCCAGCAAGCTACTGCAATTGGAATGCACTATTTTTACTTCAAAATTGGTGCGAATTCCTTGAGTAGTTTACTGTAATTTTTGCTGTAATGTTTGGTTTACGTGTGCAAAACTGCATGTCATAGAATATCGCTTTCGTCTCACTTTCGACGCTGTTAAAGCTCAGAAAAAATTAGTAATAAATCCCGCCAGATAGTACGTCAGATTCAAAACAGAGTAACTAATAAATAAATAATTATTATTAACATAGCAGTGAAGAAATTTATTGACATGAAAAACAGAAAATATTAGGACCATTATTAAATAAGTAAATAAAACAATGACTGGAACGATGGCCAGATTTCATACAGCACCGACCAGTACATCTACGACTTGACAGGCAGAGGTAAGACTGTATGAAAGAAACTATGGTGTCGACACAGAATAGTTTCCATTAAGACGAGCTCGTATAAGGAAATCTTACGTGCGCTTCTGTCTCGTCTTCAATGTTTTGGCTAGTTTAACTTCATTAAAGTACTCCTGTCGTCAGTTTTTGAGTGTTACCCTGGTCTCCGTTCCAGTAATTTTTTGCTATATTAATTAAGTTCCTTAGTTTAGTTTCGGTTTACACTAATTATTAAGTTTGGGTTATTGCCATGTTTTAATATGTATTTACCCTATTTCTGTTTCTTCGTATTGTAGCTGAAGTTGGTCTCAATCCTACGGGGAAATATGTATTTAGGAGAGAAAGTGAACTAGTCCCTGTCACACCCTCTATTCAGTTTCTCAGCCTCTCTTTTTTTTCTTCCGGAGACCTATTTATTAATTCACAGTGTTTTCGCTTCCTTTCCTCTGTCCATTTTCCCTGTTATTTATTTTCTTGAGACTTGTAAATGTTCGTATTTCTGGTGTTATTTCTGAATTTTTTTCCTGTCCTTTATTTCTTCTTCTACATTTTCAATATTTCATGGTCTTCTTGTGCATACAACTAGTCTTTAATTTACTTGCATTAACGAAGCTGAAAATTTTCTTTGAGGGTCTGATTTCATCCAGTTTATACAGGTGTCCGTAGAACTGTAGGCCTCTTCTCTTAAATGTATCTGTGATATTGTCTGTGTTTTCAAAGAGTAACTTTGTAGGTCGTCAGACCCAGCTTCCGTCTCCAAGAACAGCGCAGTATATTTTTCTAAATGAATTTCCCCGATATCCTCGATATCTCATAAACGAGGTGAGGTGTAGTTATGTCGTTATGGGTTTTAAAAGTTTGATTTCGGCGAAGAAAAGTTTGTTCGAAACCAGTTAAGTGAGAGAGAGATTTTTGCTCAGCGCTTACAGCGAGGTCTTTAGCGCGGGTGAAGGGTGACATGAGGTGAGCATGGAGCAGCGCCGGAATGAAATGGGCGGGGCAAACGGGAGATCCCCGAGAAAACCCACCGACCAGCTGCATCGTCCGGCACGATTCCCACATGCGAAAATCTGGGGACCGACCCCGCCGGGTATCGAACCCGGTCTGACCTCTTGGCCATCGCTGCAGTAGAGCCATTAATTAATATTTTAAACCGAGTTACAGTTTACGCTATTCCACGCAGGCAAATCCGCGGTCGGGTAGAAAATGCAATTGTTATATTATTCAACATGTTGAAACATGAAGATACTAGAAAACTATCAGGGTTCTTAGACGATTGATTAACAATGACAATAAAAACCGGCTTGTTAACATATCTCAAGTGAAAAGAAAAAACAAATAATGAATTTCCGGGTGCGATTTAATAATAACAAGATCTGTAATCGGTAAAAAATTGTTTCGAATACCGTTTACCTTCACTAGATAATGGGGTGCGTCAAGCTTTTTTTCGCTTAGAATTTTTTACATTTCATTTTTTTTTATATTAAATGACACAGTTTATGGCAGGAGGCGTCAATGAACTACAAATAATACCTTGTCGTAACACTCTCAAGTGAACAATTTTTGACGAAATGGACGTACCACACGTGGAGCCTCACAGGAAGGCAACACGCGATACACAGGGATACTTAACAAAACCACCATAAAAAATTAAGGTGAAAAATATTTGAAAACATTTTTTTCACAGATGCAGATTTTTTTATCTATACGCATTCGGAATGTCATTATTTATCTTTACGTGTGATAGTTTTTAAAATGTTGGTTTTCAATGTCAGTTTTTAATCACTTAGTAAGTGCGCCAAACAATAACTTGTATTCTATAACTTAACTTAATTTTTTACAAGTGAGCATCTCCAAAAGTTTCATGACCCTCCTGTTTACGATGTTGTCAAGGTATTGTACAATTCTGTAAAGCATGTACTTTATTATTCTCAAAATTTTACTTTCCAATAAGTAATATTACATAATCATATGGAGTTACAGTTCTCCACACATACATAACGAACCGTACAACATTATTACAACACTATTAGTGAATTCTTCGGACTTAATGAGGAAAATAGAGCAAATTTATTTTACAAATCTTTGTGCATAATTCTCTTGAAGGTGCTGTACAATTCATCCAGAAACTCCATGCGCTCCTTATACATGTCTGTCTCGACTGTCAAACTCTGGCCAATCTTCAGGTACTGAAACTTATTTTTGGTGACAGGTGGCCATGCCACATTTGAAAATGTCCTGTAAAATATAATTAATGAACGAACACATGTCAGACTCTTGGAAATTAATTTATAGAAAAACTGTTACTGACAACTGAATTTGAGGTTATTTTCTACATTCACGTTGACAACCATGGTATTGTGCCAACTGTGCATATAGAGCGAGTGAAGTGTAACATTTAGTTAATTTTTATGAATGAAGGTGAGTCTCATACGTATCACAGGCAAAAACTGGTGTTGTTAACAAAACCATAACATTAATCTGCTTCTACTCAATTCAGAATTCTGCAAAAAAAAAAAAGGTCTGTTTATGATAATCAAGAGTTTATTAATAATCAACAAATGCAAGACGTATAACTAACTTATTAAATTAGAAGCAAATAGTATGTAACGTATATAAAAATGTACTCGTAGTAGGAACACTGTCTGAACAATCACATAACTAAATTCCATGTAATCTTTAAGGCTGTACTTAATTCAAGTATTCAGTTACTCCTCCAAAAATATGTAGGCCTATGACGATCAATTTATTATATTAATTATCATACTCTATGAAATATAATTTTAATTAAATTTCGTATGTACGAATTCGATTTAGTGGAACTGTGATCAATGAACAAGATTTAAATTACTTGGCTAAAAGGTATTCATGATAAAATTGAAAGCAAATTTGTTTATACAGATGTTTGTTGTTTTGTTATTTTATACAAATAAGGAAATTGTAGAAATTGTATAAAAATTGGGCGCACCAGAGGAGAACACTTACCCAGTTTTTGCGAACTGCGTCCAGAGCTTGATATAGTGCGACAAGACTGTTGCTTCAGGAGACTCGGGAGGAAAGACATTTGGTTTCAGTGAAGAGTAAAATAAAAATATGGCGTCCCCACCGTGCGGAGTACCTGAGTGAAACATGTAAACATACTTATTATAAACAGGTATTTATAAGCGCTTCGTAAATATTGGATGAAGTTCAGTGCCAAAAAGTGTGGAGTATTGTTGTCACGAGAAATGTTAACAGAGTGACGAAGTTAAGATGAGGGAAATTAATTTAACCTGGTGCATAGCTTTAAATACCTAAGTAGTGGGGTGTAAAGTAAATGTGTAAACAATGATTAAGTTGTATGGAGAGGACAGCAAGCTGATACTTTCTACAGTTGTGTAATCATGGGCGTCATGAAGCGGGGCAAGGGGGGCGGTTACCCCCCCCCCTGGAACTTTAAGACCCCTTAAAAAAGGTTACTAATTCTGTCAGACACTGTGAAAAGGTCTTAATTTGCGTCAAATACTGCAAAACAATGGTCTGTGTCGCCTGACGCTGCAAAAAGTATGTTTTTGCTTATAATAGATTAGTTTTATGATATCTAAACTTAAATTTGCAAATCTTTGTTCCCCCTTGAAATAATTCCTGGTGACGCCCATGTGTGTAATTGATCTAAAATGGAAGAAGGTTATCCCAATAAAGAACCTGCAAACACTGTACATGAGGTACTTTATGACCGTTGAAACAGAATGAGCAGAAAAGAGGGTTTTAGACAGAAAAGCAGAAAGAAAAATAGAGGCGATGGTCGTGAAGTTCGCTTGAAGTATGATGTCGGTCACAAAGAGGGACAGGTGAGGAATGAAGATGTACGACATACAGTAGAGTCCCAGGTAATCACAGTGGATGTAGCTGACGCACGAATTAGGTAGTATGGGAGTGACAGAATGGATATAGGCACCACACGGTTAAGTTGACTCTGTTAGAAACAAGTAAAAGATTTTGGTCAGCTCTCAAATTCGAGGTTTTAAGTGCTTGTGAGGAGTGACATTAGGTTAGTATGGAGCAGCGCCAGAATGAAAGGACGGGGCAGACGGGAGATAACTGAGAAAACCCGCCGACCAGTGGATTGACAGTTAGAAACAAACTGTTTTAAGAAATTACTCGGCATTCTTCCATTTGTACCATACAACAATGTAAGCAAATGAAAACCCATATTGTGAGAATAATGTTATAAGTTATTGTTTTATTATTATGCATGCACGATCATTAAATTAGTTTGTAACTCTTATTTTAAAAGTATGTTAACTAACACGTTCGTGATACGACAGTTGTGTGAACGTTGCTGATGAAGATGAAGATAGTAAGTCCTCTGTACAGGATGGCTAGAAATATGTACATAGTAAAAAAACTACGTGAAGAAATGAAAATGTAAGCTCCATAACCAGCTACCATGTATGTTACGTGAAGTAAACGTGGAATCACATTTTGACTACTCGGTAAATGTCATCGTAAATTTTGTCACAACAGAACTTTCGTCTCGAATTCGGCCCAGGATTCACGTTGTGTACTTGTTAAGCGTTTGTTTCTGGACAAACTGTATATTATTTAAAATGGCTAAAATATTAAAAAATAACTAACGGAGTGTTGAACATAATGTGTTTGTTTTCAGAAAATGTAATAAACTTTATTTTTACATTTGAGTAGTCCAATTCCAAAAATCGCCTAGTCCATCACCAAGGAAAAATAAGTTCTGAACAGTTTTGTGTAGCTTTTAAATGTGCGCTGAAGTTGACGTGATGATAGTTTCAAAAACTCGCATTATTCAATAATAGACACACTTTGAAAAACTGCTTTGGCCATATAACAAATGGGCTCGCAAATCAGTTTTTCGCGATTTTCGCAGTTTTAGTGAAAGTGGACAAGACGAGTTTTGGAACTGGACTACTCAATCTGCATGTATTACAATGAACGTTGTAGGTATGAAAGGTGTCGGAGTAGTAGCTGCGGATTACCAAACGATGAGAATGATGCATGTCGGTCGGCGGCCTGCTTACTAAAATTACACATCGCAAGATTCGTTTCGTATAGAAGCGATTTTGTCCGTGTTCACCGCATTCGGAATTATTATCACTGGGAGAGAGGCTGTATTACCATATCTCCTCTAGTACGTAGAGTATTTTATTCATCTAACTGCACGAGCCTGACTACGACGGATCCGTGACACTTAAACTTTCCTGTTCACTTACCATTTACACAAATTTGACTTTACTGGAACATATTTCTGTCAGCGTCATTATATCCTTACCATAAATGTCAATAAAAAAATCAAACTACTTTTGTAACCTTTACGAGGTCCGGTAGTGGATAATGGGTGAGTTTTGTTATTTATACATTCTGAAACAAGGTTTGTGACCAGCCATGTACAAATTGTTTTCCAAATATGACTTAATTCCGCTAGTCCCTGAGAAAACTATTCCCTTGACAAAGAACTACCTTAATTTTGAACGTCAATCACATATTGGGTAGGTCATGGAGGGTTTTTTGTCTAGTTATTAGACGGGAATTAATAATCGAGTGTACAAATAGACGCACTGATAAAAAAAGAGCTAGTGATTGTCAAGATTAAAATATAAATGCATTTGTGAATAAGCCATCTTTGTCAAAAAATCTTGACTTTTTTATTTTTTTTTCAGCAAATACAAACACCTAATTAACAGTGACAATAAAGGAAACACGTCCATCGTTTGAAGTACATAAACACAAATGGATTAAAAACAAACATGTTTTTTTTTTCGCTAGTGTATTATATTTTCAGATGCCAGTGCAAAACAAACAGAAATAATATTCATTAAATATATATCTAAATACATTCTCCTGTAAGTACATACCAATGAAAAAAATGTGTTGTCCAATCGACTAATTTGCATTAGAAGGATGGTGGTAAAATGTGAAAAAATTTAAAGTATAATCAAAGTGATAACTTACCTGGTATAGATTCTTCTTGTACTTCAGGGAATAAGGTCAATTCAGGCGGAGGCAAGTGGTCGAACACATATGCATACACCGGCGAGTCAGAACTGTTCACATGCAGTTTAATAGTTACATACATTGAGTACACGAACATTAAATCTGACTGCAACTGCAACAAGTAAAAATATATAATTGGAATATTATTTGCCGCCTTAAATTTAAAATAGTCAAAATTAATTTACTTAGTTTTGTGTTTCTGTATATACACACACACACATTCACGCGCACACACACACATTCACGCGCACACACACACACAGGATAGAATGATAATCGCGAAAAAAATTCGTGCATACAGGTAGCCAAACCTATATCAAGAGTAACTATGCCTCTTATGTCAATATCATCAAACTTTGCAACCTGCACACGTGTCATCGTACATCTGAATTGAATCCGGAAGGTCAACGTACATATGTTTATCAACGCAACTTACATGGTAGTTGTACGCCCATACTACTGACAATAGAGGTGTGGTTGCTATGTACAGTTGTCGCCACGTAGGAAGACGTTTGGGCGCGCATGCGCAGTTCCATCTGGCCCGCCGTATCAGTGGTCGAGTCCCCATCCCGCCGGCCAGGTATAGTCTGTGACAAGCAGCTGTGCTAGTGCTACACAGGTGCAGTCGGTGCAGTTACGTATCTTGGTGTATGTAGAGGCATTGTGCGCGTTCACGGAGTGTTGCGATGTAATGAGATAGTGTGAACTTATATTGACTGTTATAGTGTATCGTTTATTATGGAAGAAGAAAAAGGCAGCCTACATCGTAAAGTATTGAAGAGCCAGACACGCGCAGCCATCGCGAACGTGTTAGATTTAATGGAAAAAGAAGCAGTTTTTAAGAGGGTGTTTAAGAACGTGTTTAAGAGGATGCTTCACCGAAAGTGGCATACATTCAACATTGATATAAGATTTCTATACGTAACCATACATGATGATTCTATTTATTGCTCAAATGGCTCTAATTTATTGTTCGCCTACATAATTTCTATGCAATGCCGTCTGAAAGTACATGTATAAGTTCGTCTTTTACGGACTTGTGTTACGTTCAACAATGACCTGACGTACATAACTTACGTAATTCACACTCCAGTACGTTATCATGGGCTACATCAAGACATTTTTTAAATCACACAATGAAATATATTTGCATTTCTACACATGTCCTGACATTTGCGTAGTTGTCGTCCACGTTTCGGTACGTCAGTTGGTTTGTGTATGTAACACAAATTATTGTGGCTTATTGTCTACCGCATTGTGTATGTCGTAACTATTACTGAATGTTTACACAATAGCAGTGTTCGGAGCTATGATATATTTATTATCCGCCTATATCTACCTTCCATCAACCCCACTGTTGTTCGAAACTGGTGTCTGGTTACTTTCAATTACAATTCCATACGTCTTCTTGTCTAAAGACTTCTCAAAGTCTATAAAGCAGGCGTCTACCTGCTTCCCCCCATCAACAGCCTGCATCAAGTCCGTCCTCAAAAAGCCCAGTCAGCTGCGTCTCACAAAAGTATCAATTTATAAATCCATTCTGACTCACATTCAGTCAGTTATTCTTATTCCGTATTCAATTAATCCTGTACCTCGTACACTGACAGATACTGAGCTTGTAGCATCCTTGCTTTCTCTTTGTCGGTCATGGAAGTCAGGGTACACTTTTTTCTCCTTCTTTAGACTTTTTCAAACACCAATGCAGATTTTACTATACCTTATATTTTCTTTCCTCCCTAATTTTCCCAAGATATTCACTTTTTTGTTTACTTTATCTTCGTATTCATCTCCTTTAAAACCTGCCACATACATTTCCAACCACATAAACTATCCTTGCCCCTCCACTTTGCGTGCAACTGCCTACTCTTTCTCTTTAATCTCCTAGTTTTCCTACCTATATTTGGTAGATCATCGTCCTCTTTATACTTTTCTTCGGTACAAACATTTCCAACACCTCTACAATCTTTCTGAACCCATTCCATTCTAAAGATTCTCCAGACTTACCTCGTTTAACCACTACATATACTGATTCCTTATTAAGCTCTCAGCCCCTTTATTGCTTCTCCATTCGTACAGCTACATAACTCTATATATATTTGGTTGGCTCAACCCTCGTTCTCCCAAGCATAAACTCCTTCAACTACTGTTGTATCAATATGAATTCTACAGGTCTAACAACATCCGGCACCGACCCTACACCATCCCTATTCCATCTTGTGGGCATATCCACTGCCTGCACGAATGTCCTATTTGCTAGATGTGTTTTCAGTCTCTGCATTGTGCCATACATTTTGTTCCCTCTACCCAATGAACCCCCGGCATGTGTAAGTCCCCTGCTACTGCCACCTACTTCCTGTACCTTAGTCTATCTACCTTGTCCTTCACGAATTTAGTTGCCTGCCACCCTTGCCAACGTAGTTTGTACACTATTAATAGCTTCCTTTCATTCAAGTTGGTGTAGCTACATCGTTGCACTGGTGTAGCTACATCAGAAATAATGCGTTTCATTCACAGAATGTGACGTCATGTCGTGGTTACACAGCGTTTTGTTCACGCAGGTGTAGCTACATCGGAAAAATATGTGTTCCGTTCACAGGATGTGACGTCATGTCGTGGTTACACAGTGTTTCGTTCAAGCTGGTGTAACTACACCAGTGTAATTTTTTCATAAAAATTACACCTAGTCTGGGGGAGCTGTAGCTGGTGTAGTGTAGTAAGAGAGCGCGCCAAGTTTAAATTAGTTATGTTCCGTTATGAAAATTTGGTTATTAAAGTGTGTTTAAGATGAAGGATTTTCACAATTATTGTAGATGATAGTGGAATAGCAATAGTGAACGACAAAAAGTAATGTATGTTATGTTAGGTGTGAATTTTTATTATGTGTGGTGGTTAACACATGGTAGTAATATAACAACAACACTTCACAATTCGCATTTTAGGTAAGCCTTTTTTAAATTTTGTATCTAACACATAGGTATAATTTTTTTAACGGACACTTATTATAGGCTTTTTGTATAATATAGATGACCAATAAAATAAAAAGTTTGGCTGCAACTTAGTGTCACGGTTCAGTTATAAACGAAATATTCTCGCACTTAAGCATGCCAGTTTTAAAAAAAATTCTATGTATTGTTATAAGATTAAATATTAAATAAAAAACAGCTGAACTTACATACGGAATATAGAGTGTTAGGTTATGTTACTACTAAGTGCTAATCACCACACACATTTCAAAATCACCCCTGAGACAAACGTACATTAATTATAGTCATTTACTACTGCGTTTGCGCTTTTATTTTCACTCAATTTTCTTATTGGAATGGCATTTTACAAATCTTTATATGCAGTGGACGATGCGGCACAAAATTCGCCAAAAGTCGTTTCATTCAACGGCGTTGATGTAGCTAAAACAGCATACATCGAGACGGAACTTTGGTGTAACTGCACTACACCAAGTTTTAATGGGACAAAGCTAATAGCTTAAAACTTCTACTTTTTTCTCTTTACTCCATATCCATCATTTCAGCTTACCCACTGAACAATTCAACCCCTCCATCACACATACTGTTAAACCACCCCGTATTCCATCTCTGTCCTTTCTCTAGTTAGTAAACTTATCTAGGCTACATTCACTGTCCAACACAACCTGGCTAAGCCATGTTTCCGCAATAACCACTACATCCACTCCGTATCCTTCAACCCCACTCCAGAATATGACACGTTTATTGTACACACTCCAACGGTTTAATACCATTTTCATTTTGCTATCGCAATGCTTTCCCTTCATTTCTTTGCCCACCCCATCCTCCTTTTTATTACCGTTCCTTCCTGTTTGTTTGCCCTATGATACAATCTCTGTAGATTCTTTAGCTGCTATTCTTGGACGCTTTATTTCACTTTACTCCTATCCAAGCACAAAGTTGTCTCCCTACCTCGCAGCACCACCACAATCTTCATCCAATCCTCCGTGAGATATGTCCTATCCAATCCAACCCAATTATAGTCAACACACACTCTGCTGTCTACTAATGTGTCTCCCCTGCTCACTACATACCTACCCAAACACTTTACTGGCAATCAAAACCCTGTACTTGCTTATACTTTTCCAAACAAACACCCCACTGACAACTATTCTCGCATTAGAAAGTTCCCTTTTTACCGTCTCCAGCAATGCCTTAAGGTCTTGAATCACCTTAACACTTACGTCCTTATGGGCGATATCGTTCCTCTTATCATGAATTGTGTCTACTTTGCTGCCTCACAGCACTTCATACTACAAACACTTTGCTTCAAGCCACCAATTTTTACTGATGTACCGCCCTTGTATACTTATTCTCTCTTAACACCATTAAGTTATGCTTCTCTAATTATTGAGCTACCCAGAATAATTAAATCAAATTCTCATTGCCTCTAACTTTGATCCTACGTTAATCTGCGACCTAATCTCGAGTATCTCGTTAATGTACTTATTGCTCGTGGGGGTTACACCGACCTTCTACTAAGATAAGGTAAAATAAACTAATGGTAAAGTTGTCTACTGAGCCAAAGAGTATAGCAGTAAACTTACATCTATATAACGAGCCAGCTTGTCCTCTTTCTCTGTCGCTCCTCTGAAGTAGAAGTTCTTTAATTTTTCTACTATTTGTCTACTCCTCTCTGTGCCTATCTCAGAGACCAAGTCCGAAGGTAGAGCAAGTTCCAGATTTTCTATTACTTCGAAAGATTTTTCACTGTTTCCTGTTTTAAGAAAATAGTTTACATTACATTATATAATTCACAAAAACTGCACAACTTCATCATCCACTTTACAATTACAGTATTTTTATTATTTAACTAGGTAATATTTATTTTATTAATATATCAATTATGCATTACCAAAGAAAAAAACAATTTTTCCTTCCGCAGACGTCACTCCTACGATGAACGGAACTTTAATGAAATCTCCTCTCTCCATTAATTTGACTGGGTGGTCTGGTAAAAATCTGTCAGCACCAATTTCTTCAGTGGGTGAAAATGGTATATTCAGCACTCGAATCTTTCCCTGCAAAAAAGTATAACAGTTATGAATTACTGGATTAGTTTTCTTTGCCATACTCAATTGCGATGTAGATGTCTGACAAAAATTAAGGTAATAGAAAAACACAAATAAACATCGTATGTTTGGCCTACAGGAACCATATACAACATTAAATTCCATAAATATAACCGGATTAAATAAAACAAGGACAGACTAAAAAGAAAAGAAAAAACCAGACACCACAAGGGCCGGCAATCAAACAGTTTAAAAATACGAACGACAAAATAAAAATACAACACAACGATACGACGAAACTAAATACAGTAGTTTATCAGACACGTACAGAAAAAAAAAGCATCCAACACGAAGATGAGACGAAATAAAATAAAACATTTTAAGTAATCCCCGACATAAAAAAAACTCTAAAAAGTAAAAAATTTAATTTTTTTCTTGGTCTTTTAACTTTATTAAAGGTCCCTATTAATATTTTGACTAGAAGAGTCGTCAAGTTAGGGGACCACTATCTGAAGAAGTATAGTTATACATAGATAGAAAAAAATTGAAAATATCTACTAGTTTCAAATTGTACATATGAAATTAGTTTTGTACATCAATCTTACAAGGTCTACTAAGCTCATGAGGTGTTTCGATTTTGTACCAATTATATAAGATGTGTTCGCTTGATAGCCTTGCGCGATGCATGGTATCTGGCAAGGAGGGAGGGGGCGTTACAGAATGAGGCGACACGAACGGGCAGACATGTCAGGGCTAATGTTGACGGTTGTGTCTATTTTGCGAATTTTTCAGAGTAAATTAATGAAGACTGAAAACTATACGATTAGATATTGTTGTTTTATTACATGCCAATGTTGCTTACATAGAGTAAGTCGTCATATAATCCATACGTTTACCATTATCAATATTATTTTTATTTGTAATTTTTTAATTCATTTAACTAACGGTCCCACGGGGCGTGACGACGCTCGTCATCAAAATATCTACAGGTACTCTTAATAAACTTAAAAGGCCAAAAGAGAAAAAAAAAAAAATTTTATTTTATTTATTTATTTATTTATTTATTTTTTTTTTTTTACTTTTTAGAGTTTCTTTACGTCGGGAGTTAGGCCTACTTACAATTTTTAATCTTACTTTCAATTCATTCTTTTTAAATTATTCGCATACATTAAATAGTATTTAAGGTTTTTAGTAGTGCAGCATCGCACGTTTTGAGTTTCAATATGAATTAATTTATTGTCTGTACTTCTTTTGTTTTCTTTAATATTTTGTTTGTAAATAAGTTATTGGTACGCATTGATTACAAACAAATTTTACTTGGTTAGCTGACAATAGTAATTATTTTATGTTTAGGTGATTATTTCGTAGAGTTAGTGTACGGTTGCAGAATTCATTTACTATTATGTTTATTTGAATAGTTTCTTATTATATTTTTGTACGCCTCAGTGAAAGTGTTAAACGCGGGGATTGGGAGACAAACTAAAAATACTCAAAATGAAGCCAAAAGTCGCAAATTAACGCAGCTTGAAGATCAAACTCCAAAAAGACAACAGTTTTTCTTGAAGCTACTCGAAAGACTGAACTGCGCAGTCAAGAAAGTCCACAAGACAGACAGCGTCGTTTCTACAGGTAAGCGTTGACTATGACATTGCAGAGGTCTAAAGAAAGTTACGCAGAACGTAGTTTGTGTCAAACAATAAATACTAGTTATACCAGTAGTTCACAATCTAATGAAACTCTATAGCAACGCTTAAGTTGCCTCAAGTCGTGTAAAAGGTTTGCACAGTGTTGCAATTTGTGAACTTAATCGAAGAATGTAAATTAATAATCCTCATGACAAGTTTGCTTTAGATGAACTGTAAAGAATAGGAAACGCATTACCGTAACAATTAAATGTCTAGTATTCATCGTTTACAATGAAAATTACAACAATGATTGTGTAGCTGCATTCAGTGCATCGCTGTAAAGCAACACTACCTGGAATAAATAGTTGAAAACTAGAAAAGAGTTCATTATCTTTAAACATCTGAACAGACTTCCTTAAATCATAGATAAGAACCATCTCGATCACGTCAGCTGTCAAACAAAAAACACCGCACCAAGATTGGTCCTTTCGTTTAGGAGCTACGATACCACAGACAGATGCACAGATACGCAGATACATAGATACACAGATACATAGATACACAGATGCATAGGTACACAGATACACACACAGACACGTCAAACTTATAATAGTCTACCCCTCTTTTTGCGTCAGAGTGTTTTTTTTTTTTTTTTTTTTTT